>APFE031311095.1:0-56508 GCA_000404065.3 Pinus taeda | reverse complement strand
TAACCATTCATATAGTTCATATGATTCTTCTTAGTCTTTATATATTTTAATGATGTAAAAGTGATTTTATCTTTTAAAGTGTTTATTTATTTTTATAAATTTATTATTTAATTACTTAATTGAACACACAAACACACACACACACACATATATATATATGTTTTTATTGTATATTGAAAATTTATTTTATTATAGAATTTATATTATTTTCTCATTCAAATATTTATATGTAAAATATTTTTTCAATAAACATCAATCTGTATTTTGTTACTTTCATAATAAATCCATTACTTATGTTCACTATTTATGTGAAGTTCCTTTACTTTCACGTGGGATGTATATTTATAATATGTATTGAGATTTAGGGTATAGGTTCGGCTAGTTTACTCTATGTTAGGCTAGAGCGGGGTAGGATAGGAAAGACTAGGATAGGCTAGGTTAGGCTAGGTTAAGCTAGGCTAGGAAAGCTAGTTTAGGATAGGCTAAGCTAGTTTAGGCCATGCTAGGCTAGGCTAGTTTAAGTTAGACTAGGCTAGGCTAGGCTAAGATAGAATAGGCTAGGGTAAGCTAGGCTATCTTAGGTTAGGCTCAACCAGTTTAGTCTAGATTAGGCATGTGTTAGGCTAGGTTGGATAATCTAGTTTAGGAAAGGTTATGGTATGCTAGTTTAGGATAAGCTACTAAAGGTTAGGCTAGCGTAGGCTAGGCTAAGGTAGGATAAGGCAGGCTAGGATAGGCTTAGCTTAGGTACGATAGGCTAGGCTTAGGCTAGGTTATGCTAGGCCAGGTAGGGTAGAGTACGATAGGATAAGCTACGATAGGGTAGGGTATGGCAGGGTATGGTAGGCTAGGCTAGGCTAAGCTACAATAGGGTAGGGTAAGCTAAGCTAGCGTAAGGTAGGGTAGGTTAGGGTAGCATAGGCTAGAGTAGGCTAGATAGGCTTGGGTAGGCTGGGTGGGCTTGGGTAGGCTTAGGATTAGGATATGGTATGGTTATGATGGAGTCGGCTAGGGTAGGCTAGGATTAGGATAGGGTATGCTGGGGTAGGGTAGGTTAGGCTAGAGGATGCTGCGGTAGGCTAGGTTACGCTAGGTTATGCTTGGGTAGGCTAGGTAGGCTAGGGTAAGCTAGGCTATGCTACGTGAGGTAGGGTAGGGTAGGCTAGCCTATGGTAGGCTTGGGTGTGCTAGGTAGGGTAGGGTAGGCTAGGTAGGGTAGGGTAGGCTAGGCTAGGCTAGGTTAGGGTAAGGTAAGGTAGGCTAGCTAGGCTAGGTAGGGTAGGTTATGGTAGGCTAGGTAAGCTAGGTTAGGCTAGGCTAGGTAGCTTTGGCCAAGGTAGCATAGCATAGGATGAGCCACACTAGGTAGGCTAAGCTACGCTAGGTAGGCTAGGATAGAGTAGGGTAGGGTAAGGTAGACTCGGGTAGGCTAGAGTAGGCTAGGTAGGCTTGGCTAGGCTAGGTGGGCTTGGCTAGGCTAGGTAGATTAGGCTAGGCTACGGTAGGCTATGGAAGGCTAGGTTAGGTTAAGCTACGCTAGCCTAGGCTAGGTAGGTTAGGCAATGCTAGGTAGGCTAGGCTACGCTAGGCTAGGTAAAGTAGGCTAGGGTAGGCTAGAGCGGGCTACGTAGGCTTCGCTAGGCTAGCTGGGCTTGGCTAGCCTAGTGTATGGTAGGCTAGGCTGGGTAGGTTGGGTAGGGTAGGGTAGGGTAAGGTAGGGTAGGTTACGATAGGGTAGGGTAGGTTAGGGTAAGGTAGGGTACGTTACACTAGGGTAGGTGAGGCTTGGCTATGCTAGGCTAGGCTAGGCTGGGCTAGCCTAGGTAAGCTAGGGTAGGCTAACGTAGGTACGGGTAGGCTAGGGTAGGCTAGCTAGGCTATGGTAAGCTAGGGTAGGCTAAGCTCGGCTAGGGTAGGGTAGGCTAGTCTAGGCTACATAGGGTAGGGTAGGGTAGGCTAGGCTAGGGTACATTAGGGTAGGGAAGGATAGGGTAGGCTATGCTAGGGTAGGATATGTTAGGATATGCTAGTTAGGATAATCTTGAGTAGGTTAGGATTGGTGAGGCTACACTAGGCTTAGGTAGGTTAAGATGTGCTAGACTAGGATAGGTTAGGCTAGGCTAGGTTACGGTAGAATAACCTAGGCTAGGGCAGTGTAGGTTAGGCTAGTTTAGGATAGGCTAACATAGGTTAGGCTAGGCTAGGGTAGGATAGGCTAGGCTAGGCTAGCGTAGGCTAGGCTAAGGTATGCTAGGATAGGCTAGGATGGGGTAGGCTTGGCTTAGGTAGGTGAGGCTAGTCTTAGGATAGCATATGATATGGTAGGCTAGGGTACGCTAGGTTATGCTAGGGTAGGCTAGCGTGGGCTAGGTTATGCTAGGCTATGCAACATGGTAATTTTCTGTAGATTCTCCTTTTCTTCTATTGTAGAAACTTTTGATTTCAACTTAGAAGACAAAGATCTCAGAACCTTTTGAACCACAACAACCTCTTTTATTTCTTCACCCAAATTTTTCATACAATTAACAATCTCATCTATGCGTAGGAAATAGTTAGCCACACTTTCATCATTGTACATTCTGAGATTTTCATATTGAATTCTGAGGGTTTGAAGTTTTTCTCTTTTTACCTGTTCATCTCCTTCATAGCTCAGAACGATCTTGTCCCATATTTGTTTTGCGGTTTTATACTACATAGCCTTGACGAATTCTGTTTGAGATAGACATCCTAATAGCGTATTGATAGCCTTTTCATTAGTTTCAAACTGCTTCTTCTCAGTCGGATCTATAGGAGTTGCTGATGGAAAAGTGTACCATGTATCTATGATATCCCAGACTTTTGTACCAAGAGATTGAAGATAGGTTCTAACTCTTACCTTCCAATAGACGAAGTTCATCCCATCAAAAATTGGTGGCCTGATTGATGCTTCTCTCTCGTAGTTTCTCATGATGATAGATATTCCTTCAAGTGATCAAGCTTCTTTTGAAGGACCCACTTTGATACCAATTGTTGGAAATAATACTGAGAGGGGGGGTGAATCAGTATTATCTAGTCAATTATTTTCTTTTTTCAAACCCAGAACATATACACTACTTCAGTTAGAGAAAACCGCGTATATATGCAACTACAGATAAGGAAACTCGCGTATACCATACATACTTAATTTAAAATATTCTAGAGATGTTGAACATTAATCTGTACATTAGGATCATATAAACAGTAACCAAGAATAGAAAAATAGAGCAGAAGAAAATAACACACAAGAACACAAGATATAAGGTGGAAACCCAATGTGGGTGAAAACCACCTGCTGCAATATGTCTCTATATTTTCAATTAGAAACTTCTTTTTACAATGATTCTGTACTGGTGTATTCCTTTTCTAGTACGCAGGCTGCTACCTACAGAGAGCTACAACCCTCTCTCATTTTCCAGCTTCTCCTGGAAGGGAGCTACAACCCCCCTAGTTCTTGTACTAGTTGAGATACTAGTACGCAAGCTGCTACCTGCAGAAGACT
Source organism: Pinus taeda (assembly GCA_000404065.3). NCBI lineage: Eukaryota > Viridiplantae > Streptophyta > Pinopsida > Pinales > Pinaceae > Pinus > Pinus taeda. Next base: position 52,991 of record APFE031311095.1, on the reverse strand, counting down.
AGAACCTTCTCTTCCTTCCAGGGAACACGTTTCATAAATTTCCAGACTGGATCCACAAATAACTTCAAAACATCAAGAATTTCTTCATCAACCAATCACCTTTTCGCCAATCAAAACTGAATAAAAATAAACACTTCCCTGAGGACTGTACCCAGATCATAATAACAATAATCACTCCCCACTTCTGAACCCAGAACACTGTAGCAGTAAACAGAAGTAGCTAGAACATAAATCAAGAGATGTACGCTACTTCACTATTCAGAAACTTGTGCACAGATCTATAAATTCATTCTTTCTAACATTCAGATATTAGTTAACCCAGATTATTATATTTATAGATCAAGTGTGCGCCACATATCACAGATCAAAATCATATAGAGATACCACTATTCCAGCCTTAATATTTTGACCCATCAGTAGAACTTATCCTTCTCCTGGCGCTCAGGTTCCTTCTTCATTTAGATCTAGAACTGCACCATAACCCAATCACAGTATTCTAGATCTAGCACTTTATCAGATATTTAATAATTCAAAATATGCCTTGCTAAATGTTCTGCTTCCTCTTTTATAGCCTTAGGCCTTTCACAATACCATGGACCAAAAACCATAACAATTCAATACCATGGACCCAATACATGGGATCAACACTTTTGGATGCAAAACCATAGGATCAAAAACTGTCGGACTAATACCATGAACCAACCATAAGATTTCCCATGTGCGTGCGCTTTTCTCTACATGAAAGTGCGTGAAATTTTCTCTCCATGAAAGTGTGTGAACTTTTCTCTTCATGAAAGGAACTTTTATATCCATGAAAGTGCATGAAATTTTCTCTGCGTGAAAGGAACGTTTCTCTTCATGAAAGTGCATGAACATTTCTCTGCATGAAAGGAACTTTTCTCTGCATGAAAGTGCATGAAATTTTCTCTACATGAAAGGAACTTGTTTTTGCATGAAAGTGCGTGAACTTTTCTCTACGTGAAAGTCCGTGAACCAGAAAATAACTTTGTTGCACTATAATTTATCATCTGAGATGAGTGGGTTGCCATCATGTACAACATATGTATCATAATGCCAACAGCCTTTTCTTCTCATGCTAAGAAAATAAATAATTCAGGGACTAAATCAAGAAGAAAGGCTGGACCTAAGGGTGGAATAAAAGGATGATGTTACATTTGCAATAAAGTAGGTCACTATACAAGGGAATGCCCTGATAGAAAGGACTCTCACCGAGATGATGATCAAAATCCCTCCCATGGCAATCAAAGGAATGACAAATTCAATAGAAAAGGTAAGAGGAGAGCTAGGAATCAAGGAAGAGGACAACCATTCAAGAAAGCAAGAAATTCCAGGATGTATTAAATGCATCTGATCTCAAAAAGAACCTGGTATCCATCTCGGCAATGGAATACAAAGGCTACAAGATAACCTTCAGCGATGGCAAGGTACATATATGAAAAAATAATGTTAAAGATGCTTTCACTCTTGGGTTCTGAGTTGATTTTTTATATCAAGTCGGTGGAAGTCCGCTAGGTGTCATGTCTTGTGACACAACTCTTCAGTCCAAACTTTGGCATCAAAGGTTTGCCCACCTTCATTATAAACCTCTACTCTATGTAAGACAAATGGTGATGAGGATGCTCAAATTCTGAGTAGAGAAGGAAGGTGTATGTCGAGGATGTGCTAAAGGAAAGCTCAAAAGGGGAACATTCCCCTCAAGCCAAAGCAAGACCTACGATATATTACAGTTGGTTCATTCAGGCATATCTGAGGCTGGCATTAATAGGAGACTACTACACCACATACTCTTGAGCAGAATGGTGTGGCAGAAAGGAAGAACCGTACGACTGTGGAATATGTCTCTATTGGTAGGTGATGTAACAATGCCTAATGTGGAGGAAGCCATGGATCCTATTTATCCACCTGAGCCTTCGTCTTCTAGGAATAGGCCTTAATGGCTTAGGGGAATACTTGATGATGCTGAAGGACATGCTGCACCTCGAGGAACCTTCTGTGAAAGTAAGAAACCTAACAGGTATCAGTGATACCTGGCCATCATGAGCATGATCATACAAAATTAGCCTTCATCATTCTCAGATGTCGTCAAGCATCAAGTATGGAGGGATGCTATGATCAAAGAATATAACTCTATTATGAAAAATGATGTATGGGAAGTAGTTCCCAGACCCTACGACAAGACAATTGTTACTTCCAAATGGATTTACAAGATAAAGCATGCAACAAATGGAAGTATGGAAAAGTATAAGGCTCATTTTGTTGCTCGTGGGTTCTCCGAGAAGGAAGGCATAGACTATGATGAGATATTTGCACCTGTTGCTAGATATACAACCATACGCACGATCATAGCCCTTGCCACTTCACAAGGATGGAACCTACATCAAATGGATGCCAAGACTGTGTTCTTGCATGGTTTGATCAAAGAAGAGGACTACGTGGAGAAACTAGAAGGATTTGAGATTTATGATCGAAAATCTCATGTATGTAGGTTGAAGAAGGCTCTCTATGGGCTGAAGCAAGTACCCTGAGCATGGTATGAGAGGATCGATAGCTACTTGATGAAGCTGGGATTCATTAGAAGTGAAGACGATCCTAACCTTTTCTTTAAGGTTGAATATGAAAAACCTCTCATACTGGTGCTATATGTGAGTGACCTCTTTCTAACAGATGCAAACCCTCTCATTCTCAAATGTAAGAGGGATTTGGTTTCTAAATTTGAAATGAAGGACCTAGGACTGATGCACTATTTCCTAGGACTTGAAGCATGGAAAAATCCAATGGAAACTTTCCTATCTCAAGGAAAATATGTGGTGAAGATATTGGAAAGATCTGGTATGATGGACTGCAAGCTTGTGACTACCTCGAGGATCTTAAATTTCAGAGGTTATATGGTAGTGATGTCAGAACATATTTGGGAAATGCCTCTAAGTTTCAAAAACTCATTCGCATTGATGTTATTGGTGAACCTCCGTCCGAACATATGTTTTGCAGTTAGCATTGTGAGCTCATATTTGGTTGAGCCTCACTAGATTGGTGCCAAGAATCTTTTGAGATGTCTTTAGGACACAATCTCTCATGGATTTAGATACACTGCTGTAAATATGAAACTACATGATTATTCGAATGGTGATTAGGCAGGTAGTGTGGAGGATCACTGGAGCACTTTTAGTGCTATTTCTCCTTGGATTGTGCTTCGATATAATGGATGAGCAGGAAGCAGAGGTCAATTTCCATGAGCACCTTCGACACCAGATACATATCTATGAGTTTGATCTTGTATGAAGTTGCCTGGTTGGGGAAGCTCTTCAGTGAGTTGTTTGAACACATACCACTGTGATTATCTGTAACAAATAGAGGTGGGATTCGATGATTGAGGAATCTCATATTCATCAATTGCTCCAGTAGATATAAATCATCTAGGATATGGTAAGTCGATGAGCAAGGAGGTTCCATCGCATTAAGATGATGTACATGCCGATACACCTTGTCAAACGCCCGAGGAAATATCTAATCTGTGATTTTCCCAAATGACTTGGAGTCATCAAGAACCCTTGTACAAGTGTCCTGTATGTTGCATACATTTAGCTTTGGGAGCTCTGAGGGCTTTCGGTTCTTATTGGAGCAACATACGACCACAGGGTGACTCACCCTCCCGTGGTGGTGTGCATTAGAACAAGATGATTCGCTCTCTTGTGGGACAAGAAGATTCGATCTCTTGTGGAAAATGGTGATTCATTGTCTTATGTAGCAGGATGATTAGTTCCCCTGTGAGGCCTGGATTTATGTGTTCTCCATGGCAATTGTAGCAGGATTGATATGTTCTCCTGTGAGGCCTAGATTGATTTGTTCTCCATGGTGATTGTAGCAGGATTGATGTGTTCTCCTGTGAGGCCTAGACTGATCTGATCTCCATGCGGATTGTAGTAGGATTGATGTGTTCTCATGTGAGGCCTGGATTGATGTGTTCTCCATGGAAATTGTAGCAGGATTGATGTGTTCTCCTATGAGCCCTAGATTGATGTGTTCTCCATGGTGATTGTAGAGAGATTGATGTGTTCTCCTGTGAGGACATGATTGATTAGTTCTCATGTCGAGTCATCCTACCCATGAAATCTAGGACTCATGGGAAGTACCTATCATCTGATCAATGAGAAGGGAAATGAAGTTAGGGACCATATTAGTACTGATGGATGCATCATTGTATCTACCGTACTCGATATGCTAGGATGACCTCCATTGATCTGGGATAAATGATACTAGTATGGAACCAGTGGAAGGAGTGGTATATTCTATGACACTAACTTTGGGTCAGTTGTTATTGGTCTGGGACCAGTGGTACACACTCTGAGACTGACTTTGAGTCAGTGGAGGATGTTACTGGTCTAGGACCAGTGGTAGGAGTTGTACTCACTATGATGTTGACTTCGGGTTGGTTGAGACTGGTCTGGGACCAACGGTACATACTCTGAGACTGACTTTGAGTCAGTATGATAAATCCTCAATCATTTCTTCTTCTTCATAATTCAGACAAAAGCAAGGCAGAACAAAACAAAGCAAAGCAGAGCAAAAAAGAGAAGAGAAGTACATATTAGTACAGGGAAAAACAAGACAAAGCAGAATAGGAAGAATAGAGCAGAGCACGGTAAGGGTCAAGCTGTATAGGGGAGTGCATTTTATGGATGAATAGTAGAAACTGACAAACAGATTGCAAATGAAGTTCTCCCTAGTTGAGAGGGAGTATTAAAATTTGCAACTAGGGCCAAAATTCATGTGGGTCATCTTATTCATGGCTGATAATATGTTCATTAGATTCCTCTCATACAGAGGTGTAGTATTGATCTAAATATCATCTAATTCTGATAAGTATTCATGGAGATATGAATTTATTTTGATTATAGAATTATTATCAAGCCGACCTACAACTCATGTAGGCTCAGAAGCCCAACAGTCGCATCTATTCAAACATCAACAGTTGTGTATAAATATAGGAGTACTTTTCATCATTTTCACTCACTCATCTCATCACATCTCTCTCTCTCTACTGCGCAGAAAAGAGTCTCTTCTCTACTGCACAGAAAATGGTCTCTCTCTCACACATGTGAAGCATGAAGGTGCTGAAACTGAAGTGGCAAATGCAGATCCAAATTTTGACCAGTGTGGACCATGAAAACTCCACTTTTAATCCGTTGTAGGTTCATCTGAACCTCCTCTAAAGGTTGCAACTTTTGGTGGTGGAATCAAGTCGATCCGACGGATTGTTTGCGAGATATCAACTGCCCTAGTTTGAAGGAAGATGCTGAAACAGAAGCTGCAACTATAGAAGTGAAGTTTGACCTATTTGGACCAGAATATCTCCTCATATGAACTAAGATGAAGGCTCATCTGAACCTCCTCAGAAGGCTGCAACATTTGGTGGTGGAATCAAGCCGATCCAACAGTCGGTTTGTGAGATATCGACTACCCTAGTTTTGATGATGAAGATGCTAATGTTGAGGCTACTGATCTAGGGTTTGCTACTACTAATATAAATTAGATTTATTGTACCATTTCTCTCTACTGAATTATTGAAGATAAAAGAAGATTTGATCAAAGGGTTTCCCCACACATTGTGGGCTTTGTCCCTGGCTAGCCACCACATCTTGTGTCTCTTGTCCTGGCTTGTTTTCTGTCGATAGTTTAATGTTCTATCTGCACTTCACTTTATCTACATGTGATTTATAATCTATGGAATATCATAAGAAAAAGAAGTAAACTATTATAAGCACAGAACATACCATAAATTAACATTTATTTACATAAAAATGATAAGATTTTGTTAAGATAATTTAATAACACATAGAATCTAAGCAGCTATATTAATAGTTGTAATAAATCTAGTTTTTTTTTCATATTTAGAAGTATGCCCTAAGTGGTGAAAACATTGTTCCTTTGAAGTACAATCAATTCATGTTTATTATTTTCGCCCATATTATGTAGTCAGCTGGATAGAACTGAAATATACCCCATTGTAGTGTATATCTCAAATTCATCCCTATGACTAAAATTTCACAAGAAATAGGTTAAAGGAACCTCAAATTCAAGGTGAAAATTTTGAATTTGTATGATTGTGGCAATTCTCGAAATTTAATCACTTTCTTCTACTTCCTTTATCTCTATTCACCATTAAATGTATGTTTTGAAGCATCCAAATGAAACAAATTTGACATACTTAAAATCCATAATTCTCTTTGCATTTTTGTGTGTGATTTATGAGATATTATTCCTACATCCTCTTTCCATAGCATATAAATGGAAGAAACTTTTATTTATATTCCATCCTCTTAATGATATACTTTGTTCTTTGAGTCTCCAACATCTCTAATCTCCTTAAGGTTTAACTAAATTTGAGTATATGAACTTGTATGTGGTTGAAAGAGAATCATTTAGTATTCTACTCTCCTTCATGGGGTTGACTCCACAAGCTTTTGTAAACATTTTATTTCTGCTATTAGTCTTTTTTTTTGCAATTTTTTTATTTCTACTATTAGCATCTTATTATTTGTCCCATGTATAAGATGTAAATAGATTACAATGAGGTGGACTAATATTCTAAACCAATGTGTTGAATTTTTGTTAACCAACCCAATAAATATCATATTTCACTAGAAATGGACCCAAATCCTTTGTTTTTCCAATTAATAGGGTCATAGGTTTGTCTTAAAATATGGAAATAAAGAGAATGACTAAGGTTAAGGAGGCATGCTCTACTAGGAAAGTCTCAAACTAGGAATTCATGTAACCTTTCTTCTAAAATGTGTAGACCCACCCTTTTCTTTGACCATTTTAATTTCATTATATTTCTTAAATCCAATTACCATAGTTAAAGATATTATCTACTACAATATCTTTGAATGGGTCTCAAATATATTCACCCTCTCGATGAAACAACTAACAATTGTCTCTCATCGTCATCCAAAACGGGATTAAAATCCTCAAAAATGATTTGATATTCTTATCAAAACGTCCCCTCCTACCCTCCCATTGCCAATAACCCTTTGACATTTTCATCCAAAATAAGATCGAAGTCCTCAACAATGATTCAATATTCTTATCAAAGTTCCTCCAATGGGAATTTCAAAGAGTCCCAACATGCCCTTTTTTCCCTATTATAGTATGGAGATTAGAATTTAGTTATTTGGACCATATAATCTATTCACTCAACAACAAAAACCATAATCATCTAGTGGGTGGGTTTAATCACATGTACTTTCTGAAACATTGTAAGATCCCATGTAGGAGCTTTGAATATTTTGACATTATTTTCTAGAAAAAAACATTGGATTCTTTATCCACAACTTGTACAATTTCATTGCCACTGAGATATAGATCAATTGGAAATAAGGTGCACTATTAAGGAACTCCTTACCACCTCACTGGTTCAAACCTCAATAAATCCTATGTGATTCTTATCGAGTAGCATGGGTACACCTAATAGCTATAGCAGTACTTATTGGAATCAACCCCATTTCATGCAAATACCATTTTGAACTATTTTTTTATTCCACCTATCCCAAAAAATAATGCATAATTTGGTTATGAGGAAGATATTGCGTTTTTTTCTTCATTTATTAATAATCTTGCATTTCCTTTTTTCATTATGGCCTAAACCCAGGATTTCATGACAGAATTTCCAAACTTGAATATTTTTTGGATCCTCATCATAAGCTCATAAAAATTGCAGATTTATTTCCCATTGCATTTTCACTATTTTTCTCTTGTTGTCTAGTCTATTTAATGAATTTTCACCCTTGATTCACTCTACAACTCTATACCTTGAATAAAATCTCCATGTCCCTCCTTATCATTAGAAGTTGAGTTAGCCCATATTTATGGGGTTCCTGAGGGACTTTTCTAAGAGACACTTCAATTTTGCTTGTGAGGGATTATTATGAACCATCCTTGCAACCATCAAGGTTCTCATCAGTGTTCAACCTTATTGAATATTTTTCTTGCTATAATTTATTTTTGCCATGAGTTTGGACTTGATTCTATATATATATTAGAGTGCCTTACATTATCATTTCTTCTTCTTCAATTTTGAGAAGGGGTTGGAGGTTCTGTTTCTGTTGCATACACCCTTAAGATTTTCTAAACCCAAAATAGTGAATCTATTCGTAGTTCCTTGATTTGATAATTTCCCCTTTTCCTTTTTTGTTACTATGAATTTTTTTATTTGACAGCCATTTGTCCTGAGAGTGAATATCTTATGTTTCACTATCTCTTTCACCTAGGAGAGTTTCTCAAACATCAAGAAGTAGTCCTAGGAAAAATTTCCATTCTATGAAAAAAATTACACTGAAACAATCATTGTTCGTAGTCCATTTTTTAAGGTGAATCTAGACATAAATTGGAGTTTGAACACATCGAGGAGGCCCTTATACAAGTTAATTACTATATATAAGCCATAAAAATAATATTTTTCACCTTATTGAATGCCATGTATCTATCTACCTAAATATTTACTCATCATTTCCAAAGCTTCCAAGTTTGGTAGATTGAGAAGTGAGAAGGGATGCTAGACCCACATAGAGGTACTAATTGGAACCTCCCATTTTGGGTTGAAACCTCACAATCGAAAATTCAAATAAATGCCACAAAAGCTTCAAATCAAGGGTCCATTTCAAAAAATAGAATCATTTTCCTCAGAACTAGAAGTGAAATGCATAATACAATTTTTTATAGAAATAAAAGAAGGCATTAGCATTCAAATGGTGTGTCCAACTCTTATTGATCCAATCCTCTAAATTTCTAGTATTGGTTAATATCCTTGTAAATTACACAACCAAAGCATGGTACAAATAATGAAAATCCCTCCTCTTCAATTTATTAGAGGGGATTATAAAATTGTGCATATCTTCCATTCAATTGACAAACCTTCTCTTAAAGTTTGTTAGATCATTTTTAGATTTCTTGGTGACTACAAAGGTCATTTTTTTAAAACTCTATTAAGTTAGCCTCAAAGCACTAATGTAACCAAGAAGTAGAACCACTAGAAAGCATGGGAAAATCCAAAATTCATTTTGATTAGAAAAAACAAGAAAAACTTACCACTTACACTATACGTTTATTTCTACTCGGTGTGATTTAATACAAATAAACTTTACTATCAAACAAATTAGCTTCCATATAATTCTATTTATTTAAGAAATAATGGTAAAACTAATTTCAATAAGTGAAATAATTATAAATCCATCATTTGTGCACTTCACCATTAGAGTATTTAGGCATTTTGATAAAAGTAGTACACACATTTCTTGCAAGCTAAAAATCATTATTCAAGGCTTAATGAAATTTCCATTTCCATAGAAATGGGGTGATAAGTTTTCCAACACTTGATCAACATAATCTTTCAAATTTTATTATTAATATGATCACATTTCATAGAGATAAAAAAAAATTACATTTCATCATTTTATTTTCCTTTTATTCTATATTTATCCTCATCAAATATCTAAAAACTTTGTAACCAATTGTTTGATGTCTTTTGAAATCAATTTTCACTAACTTTATAAATCACTTATTTGATTATTTTCATTTTTTTTTTCAATGATGGTTGGTAATTTCTAATGAAATCTCTTTTTCCACTATGACATTTTTAACAACTATTTTTCTTAACTAGAAATTCGGTGGAGCTATTACCAAGATATGTGAAAACACTACATCCCACACTATGGAGACGTCTACCCCTTGAGTTGCATCACAATGATTTTAAATTTATAGGAAAGTGAGTTTCAGATGTTAAGGAACTTTCCCACAACTTTAGCATGCATCCTCTTCACCACTAGTACTTGCACTTTCTATAATATCTTTAAAGAATAATGGGTTTAGGGAATGCATAAATTTTAGTAAATTAGATACAAATATTCTACTTCTCAGTAATATTCATCATGGAATGCATATGCATTTTGATTCACCATCACATTTAATTTATTTGTAAATATTTATTTATTCACATACACACAACATGCTCCATAGAAAAAACATACATATTGTTGAAAAGCTCCAATAAATCCAATTTTTACATTGAAACTAAAGCCATGAAATATTAAAAAAATCTAAATTAAAAAAATAAGCGAATAAATTGTTCATAAAATATTCGATGTTATGTATTAATTATGTGGTTTTCTTTGCAACAAAGTGCTATTTAACATCTCTATATTGCTTGCACTAGCATTCCATTTAAATATTATTAATTTTTATTTGGGAACATTTTAATGTATTGTGGAATTAGTTTCAATAGAAATAATAGGATTTGTTTGAGCTTCCCAACAATGTTTACTTTCTCATAAGTCACCCACCCTCCTAATCCTTAGGACATATTATGTGGACATATGTCAACAATAAACATGATGATAAGTAATTTTTGTGGCTTGGAATACTTTCTAAGTATAAAATTTCTTCTCCATTTGTTTTATCTCACAATAGTTGTAAATTTGGTTTAGGGTAGCATATACATCCCAACTTACCATGATCATTATGCCAATGTAGGTGCCAACAATGCTACCGACACTCCTACTAAAATATTAATTGGTTGTAAGATGAATTTGTATTCTTTTCTTGGACCCCCTCATCTTCACTCTAGGGTGGATATTTCAAGTGGATAGTGTGGATATTAAACAATTATCTCCCCTCTCCAACTTTATTATAAACATTATTTTAGTTATAAAGTAGTTTTTCAAGCATTGTAATCAATTTTTCACAAAATCCTCTCTAAAAATGTTATTTCATTTTGTTGACGAGTAGAAGGAAAAATGGAAATAAGATACAAAAGGCCAAATTAATGTAAAATAAATAGATATCAAGAAAGCATTGTGCAAAACATAAAATATTTAATTATCATGTGAATAAGAAGTGAAAAACATAATGAAGTAGTTTTCGAGATATAGGTTGAACACATAAAGTAGTGAAAATGGACTATTTTATTTCATGCACAAAACATGAAAATAAAGTACAAACAATATCAACATCATACAAGGAAAGAGTGTCAAAAAAAGACAATAAAAGCCATTTTTAGATGCATATTCCAAAATAAACCCAATATATCAAAAATAATGAGGAGTTACATATAAACAAGCCAAGTTCAATAAACTAAAACTCTAATACAATGCTAATATCACCTATCATTCTAAAGAGTCCACGAGGAAAAAATGTATAAAATATCTACCTCAATGTTCAATCTTGCTAAATTATAAAGTTGTGAAAAGCATTTGTGCACACACACACACACACACACATATATATATCATGTGTGGAAGTAAGAATGAGAATATGTCAAAGGTCAAATTGACATAAAGTAAATAGATAAAAGGATAACATTTTGTAAACATAAAATGTTTAATTCTCATGTGACTAACAAGTGAATAATAGAAAGTTGGAGTTGTAAGAGAAATAGGTCAAAATGGAAAAGTTGTTGAAAATGGTGTTTTATTTTATGTGAAAAAACATGAAAATAAGGTACAAGAATGTTAAGAATAGATAAGAAAAGAGAGAGAAAAAAGAAGAAAGGGACATTCATTTTTAAACTGCATATATGTCAAAATAAACGCAACATATAAAAAAGAATGAAAAATTAAATATAAAGGCCTCAAGGTAAATTCATTACAACATTAATACATTGATAAGGCCTCCATATCTTGTGAATGTGAGACTTGAAAAGGTTATGGGATTAATGGTGAAAAAATGATTATCTTTGTATGTCATAAGTTCAAATAAAAAAATGGAGTTGGTATGTACTTTTTAATACACTAAGAAATCAAATCAACGTGCATAGGGGGGTACCTTGTTAGAAATAATAGTGTCTCATACATCAATTTGTTGTCTCAAAAGGTCAATCAGCTTAAGTAGTTCTAACAAGGTCCATAAGGCTTACACCTAAACTTTTTTCTCCTCAATATTTAATGGATCTCAATTAAAATGGCTATATGATACTAATAAGAGTGCCTTATTAAAAAACATATATAAAAAAATTACTATATTATCATATACAAATATATATAATTTTAGTAATTTTATACATAACGAATTGCTTCCCCATTTATATCTTGTAGTTTTTCATTTATTCATATTTATATTCCTCTTTATTTTTAGAGTGCTTTCCTATTGGTTTACTGATCTCATTGTACTTTAATTTTGTTGCATATTTGCAAGGTAGACTACCTTATTTATGAATTTTATCCTTCTACTTCATCATTAATTCTCTCAATAATGTCTACTTATTTTCAGCATCTCTTCCACATCACTAAATCGCATGGCACTAACTATGTATAAAGGTCTATGCTCTCAATCAAGGATTTTGGTACATTGTCAACCAAAACACATCAAATTGATTTTTTCTAGGTAATGTTCTTGTATGTAATTCCATGTAATTATATAGAAATGATACAATGTGATCCTTGAGAGATGCTACAACCACATATTTGCTTGGGTTTAAAGAAAAAATTCTTCTTACCATACTTGAAAAGAAACAAAGGGTACTAAAACCCACATCAGTGATGTAATTATACGACCTCTAAGGATATCCACATTGAGATGTAACCTTATTAATTTTTAATCTCTTTCTACATTAATTTTGGTAAGGGGTTTTGCATTTTTAAAAGGAAAAACTTCTTGTTTTCTTAGTTTTATTCTTCTACTTCCTCTCTCTAGTTTTATCAAGAATTTGTACTTAGTTTGACAATCTCTTTCACATTAGGAATTTTCATTGTACCATCAATATTTAAATGGTTTACTCTTAATAAAGAATTCGTATATATTCTTAGTGAAGAAAAGTTGAATTGATTTTCCATGGGAAACATTTTTCCTAGATACTTCCACACAAATATGTACACATAGTACAATGGCATCCTCAAAGGAGGCTACAACCTCAAAGGTAATAGTTCTTCTTTACATGGATCAAAAGAGACAAGGTACTACAACCTGTTCTAGTGCTTTATTCCAAACTTTCTCCAAAGCTACCACAAACAAGAAAAAATTAAATAGAAATAATCATCTCTACAATAAAAGAGCTACAACTAAAATTATTTTCCTCTCCTCCCTATCAAAGTGTAAAAATTTCATTGTCAAGCTTGATTAGACTCCATGGATTTATCCCCTAAGGTCTAATACCAAACTATATGCTTTATAGTCATTCCTATTAAGGTAGGCCACAAAATACATTCTTCCAAAGAATTTTTCCATTTTTTCCTAATTTTTAGTGATATGTGAGTTAACTAGCTAGACTCCATTGATTTTCCAACTAAGGGCTAACAAACCAAGTACTCTATATAATTAGATTTACTAAGTCTAAAACCAAGTCAATATTTTACCCAATTCATGGCTTCTATATTTGTCATGATTTTTTGGATTTTTATACCAATAGAGTTTTAAAAGGCTAGAAACAACATTGCAATGCCTAAACGGAAAATTCCCTTTAAATCTCTATATTGGGCTCACTCAAGCCAAAGCTCCCCCAAGCAAGGCATGCCTACTTTTAATGATCAAAATGTTCATTGTCAAGGATGATCACCTCCGACCTAATAACAAACGATGTACTATGAGTCCTTCCTATGTAGGTGGTTGACAAAAATATTTTCCCAAAGAAGTTTTCCATTTTTGTCTAAATTTTAGTGATTTAAGAGTTTACCGTCCAAGTTATCCAAACTCCATGGAAATTTCAGCTTAGGCCTAACAAAAGGAGTACTCTATATAATTAGCACTACTAAGTCCCAAACTAACTCCAACATTTCACCCAATTATTAATTTCTATGTTTTTGAGAATTTCTAGATATATGTACAAAGAGTTATTAAAAGAGTAAAAAACTTTAATGACTAAATGGGAAATCCTCCTTAAGCCTCTCTATGGGAGTCACCAGAGCTAGAGCTTCCCCAACCAAGGGTATGTCTAGCTTTTAGTCATCAAAATGTCTGTTGTCAAGTCTAATCAAACTCCATGGATCTATTAGCCAAGGCCTAATAACAAATTATGTGCTTCTCAATCCTTCCTATTTAGGTTGGTGACAATAACCATCTACCAAAACAAAATTCCATAATTTGTAGTGACCTCAGAATTCATTACCTTGAGCGATTTGCTATCAAACCAATTACTCTACATAATTAGCTTTACTAAGTCCCAAACCAAGTCCAAAATTTTACCCAATTCATGGCTTCTATGGTTATCATGCTTTTAGAATGTCTGTCCCAATACAATTTAATAAAAGTAACAGAAAAAATCTAATGATTAAAGGGAAAATCCCCTTTAAGCCTCTCTATGGGAGTCGGGGAGCTAAAACTCAGGAAGCAAGGGCATGAATGAGTATGATCTCTTCCACATAAAGGAATCTAGTTAAAGCTAAAATTTGGTGCCAAATCCATTATGTCCCCACTCACACAAGGTGCTTCACTTTATCTAATATAAAACTAACAATGAAAAAGCACACTAAATTGCTTTTTAATTTGTAAGGGGACCTAGAAATCCCCAAGCAAGGGCATGAACCATTATGATCTCTCCCACATAAGGGAATGTAAGAAGTATGTTGAAAGCCAAATTTTGGTTCCAATTCAATTATCTCCCCATTCACACAAGGTACTTCATTTTGATCTAATATATAACTAACAATGAAAAAACAACTAATTTGGTTATTAATTTATAGGGTTACAATAAAAGGTATCGAAGGATGATTATTTTCCGATATAAGTAAAAATCACATCATGCACAAGTAATCTAAAGACTATTTTTTCAAATTTGTTTGGAATGGTGCATAGTACAAGCTCAATAATGTAATATAACATAAAAATATACACTCATTACAAGATGGCCTATATTCAATATATAGAGGGTGGAAAATTGTGTTTCCAAAATATATTTCTATTAAGAAGGATGTATAGATAAATAATCACTTCATCAAATCCATAATGACTTCATTTTTAATCACTAATTTTACATCAAATAAATGGGCAACTATAACCTCTCAACATTTTTACAACAATAATATACAAACTATGTGTCTGGCCTGAATAAATTGGTGGGTGTCAACCTTGTTTTCCTATCCATCAATTGATCAGAGTGATTTTTCTCTACAGATAAAATAACTATCTAGAAAAATTAATGACAAAAATAAGCACAATAATTTGAATTGAATGGAGTGGAACTTGAAAAAGTATTCCTGTTTTTCACAAAAGAGTGTGGCTCCTAAAGCAAAATATGAAATTGTATCAAAAGCTTAGAAGAGACCAATCATAGAATTGAATGAGAATCTTCGAAGAAACCAATTAATATATAGACAATGATATAGATATAATATATAAGCTAAGAGGAAACAAACTCTTCATAAAACTATTCAAACTAAAAACTTTTGAAAAGTTTTTTATTTTAAAACAAAACAAAAAATATAAATATATTAACCTTATTTATATTTAATATGTTTAAAACATATTTATGATATAAAATAGAATTTATTTATTATTATATAAAAATATAATTAACTTAAAATGGCATAAATATTTTATAATTTTTAATTATTCATTATTCCAAAATTTTATGAATAACTTTGATTATAATAAATACTTAAATATCATTAATTATATTTTACATTACGCAATCCTAAATAACAGATTATTAAGTGTGACAGAATCAAGAAACTAAATTTCAAATCAAAACAATTTTTTTTTTTAAATCCTATTTAAAAAAATTATGCTTACCCAGAACTATATGACCCATGGAACTATTAAAAATGGAAATGACAGTGCATATCTAAATGTGGAACTCTTCTACAAAATTTAAAGCTAGGGAGAGAAACTCAACTCTATCAGATTCAAAAATTCATTATCTATATCTTCATTTTTATGGTTTTCTATCTCTATTTTGAAACCTAAATGATGAGGCAGCAATATTAACTTCAATATTGCTATTTTCTTACTTCAGTTTTTAGATTCAAATAAATAACTTAAAATGTGGTGATCTCTTATTTATTTTCTTCTTTATTTATGTGGTTATCTTTATGATGTATATTTTTTTTAGTTTCAATTTTTATCCTATACATTTTAATGATTTGATTTTACCAATATAAAATTATTTTAAGTTTCATATTTTATATATTTTTATAATAAAATAATTATAAACGATGTTTTATATTTAAATAAGTATACATTTCTGCCTCGCATTACGTTTTAGAAATCACATATTAATATAATCCAATGCAAACTAACAATACTTTAATTTCGACAAGATAGTAGACGATGAAGCCCATTTCCACAAGTCGATGTAAAATTATTTCTAA
The DNA here is from genome assembly GCA_000404065.3 of Pinus taeda. Classification (NCBI taxonomy): domain Eukaryota; kingdom Viridiplantae; phylum Streptophyta; class Pinopsida; order Pinales; family Pinaceae; genus Pinus; species Pinus taeda. Next base: position 36,681 of record APFE031311095.1, on the reverse strand, counting down.
ACCTGCCTTCGAAACTCCATTACCTTCTACAAGAGGCCAAGTCACATCAATTCTAAAACTGTCTTGGAAACTCCATCAATTCTAAAACTGTCTTGGAAACTCCATTACCTTCTACAAGAGGCCAAAATTGCCTTGGAAACTCCATTACCTTATGCAAGAGGCCAAGTCACATCAGAGGGAAAATTGGTAGAAATTTCATAAATGAAAACGGTGTAATAGATAACTGTGGAAACTAGATCTTTTATCACAGGAAATGTTTATCAAACCCGGTTCCAAAATGGCGGTCTCATCACATAATGAGAGAAAGCCGCTAAAGCCGAACAATATATTAAAAACCTTCTAGTAGATTTGGTTGCTGCAACAGGAAAATAATTTGCCTCTGGATCGACAGAACGCCGTTCTTTCTTCCATATGTCAGTGTGAGGTACAATGAGAGGTGGCCTATCCATGGCTCAACTTGTCGATTCCGAAGAGGTAAATTGTAGGTTAGAGACACCAGTTTTTAAGGATATACCTACAAACCCTACCCACAAAGATTACAAGGCACATCAGAGTGAATGGAGGCTGTGTTAGCTGAAACCTTGACAAAATCCCTTTCGCCTTTCCTCTCTGCATAATGACGTCGTCCCTGGTATACACGCCTCCAAATTTATTAGAATCTCATACTCTGAATAACTGGCATGTCGCGTTCAACCCAAACTGAAGGATCTACTACCTTTCGACCTGCATGGCCATTTTTCTTTGTCGGGCAGAACTTGATATATTTCGCGGCATAAACCAGTTCTCGCTTATGCCATTAAATTCAGTTGAATACGCCTATTATCATCTCACAATATGCAATTACCGCCGCGAGTTAACCGCCTTGGATATGCGGTTATAGTCAATAGTTATGCCATTATCACTATTGACGTGAATTATCACCTGATCCCACACAATATTCGAGTGCTTATCACCAGTGGTTATGCGAGTTATCGTGTGTAATCTGAATTATCACCAGTAATCGTTCGATACGCGCATTATAACCGCAGAATATTCGCATCACTAAGCTGATATGACAGTTATCCCCACCAGATAGGCGCGTTATTCAGTGATACGCGATTATCACTGTATGATATGCTGATCATTACACTGATATCCAACATGTCTTTACCGTTTATGCGTGTATTTCAGCCGGACATACTAGTAATCGCCACAGAATATGCAGATTAATTCTCGTTATGCGAGTTCTCACATTAGTTACGCGAATTATCTTGCTTGGGTACGCGACTTATATTCTGATACGCGAATCATCATCGGATAGGCGAATTATCAGCCGATCTGCCACTTATCACCATCGAATATGCCAATTATCAGTTTTTAAGCGGGTTATCACAGCGAGATCTGCAGACCATTACGTTGATAAGCAAGTTATCTCTGTTGTTTATGCGAGCGATCGAATCTGAGACTAATCACCGTCGAATATGCCAGTTATTTTCACCTGTAGCGAGCTACCCCGCTGGATATGCGGATGCGAAGTCTTAGCCATTTATGCGACTGATCCGCTCCCCTGATTCGCTTGGTCGCGTCCTGGTTTGCCAGGTAGGTACGATAGGATTTTCTCCATTCAGAATTGGTCCGTTCGGATTTTGTTCATGGTTAAGTCATATAGGAGTTGAGTGACCCCCATTCTTTCTCTTCCTGAGCGAGAGGTCGAATGTTCCAATAAGAGAAGTTCACGGTCGATTCGACGAAGTCGCTACGGCGTGCAGAAACAGATCAATCCCACCAAGCTTGTGTTTTCAAGGTATCTAGTATATTATCTCATTAAGTACTTCACTGGTGATCTTTTTCAATCCAACAAACCGGGTATTAAGTACACTATTTGAATTTTAAATTTCCCCATTTTAAATTTGAATTTGCCCACCCGTCCGCTCCCTCCTTGTTATTTTGATTTCATCATGATTAAACCCTAAATCTGAGTGTTGGAGGAGCCATAAGGGCACCATGGCAGAAGAAGCCTAGAGGACACCAAGCGGTTCAACATATTGTCGAAAGAGGTCGGCGTCCCTCTAGTCGCGTTTTTGCTCAATGGCAGTAACAGGTACGATGAGTATGAGATTTCTGACCACCTCAGAAGGTTCGGGTGGATCGTGCCCGCACACACCATGGCTCCTGACTCGCAGCACGTCACCCTTCTGCGCGTGGTGGTTCACGAATATTTGAACGAGAGTCTCACAAAATCACTGGTTTGTGACATAGAGGAGTTGCACGAACTTGACGCGCTTTCTCCAAAATTAGTGAAGGAAGTGACGACCACTTTGGCAGAAAGCTATGCTCAACTCAAAGATGACAAAGACATTGACGTCGCGGAGATTAAGTCATCAGATCTGTTTCATGAGATCCTATACTCTCATGGAAGATATTTGTTGCACGTAAACCTATTAGTATTTGCTGAAAATCCTACTTATTATCTTTCATTTACTTCGTGGGCACGAGTGTGGGTTTTTTCGAAATCTAAATTTTGTAAACTTTGGGGAGTACACAATCCTTATCCAATTAAAATGGTATCGTGGATATGTATAGATAGTTTATAATTTTTTTGAGAATTTTATGGCCTTCCTCCTTTATTCATAAAATAATAAGTAGAGTTGATGGAATGCATGTGACACACAATACACAAATACAAATTGATAGATTTATATAAAATTATTTTTTGTATAAATTTGTCTATTGAAAAATACAATAACCTTTCATTTTGGTGTGATTTCACCTTAACAAATCACTGTGACATTTGAAATTTGAAATAGTTTTAGTTTGATTCAATTCAATACAGGAAACCCTATAATCTATAATTTTCTTAGTTTCAAACTTTGGACTTCAAAGTCTCTACACGTTTGGAAGTGCGTTGGATAAATATTCTAACAAGTTTGCACTTCTAAAAAGAGTATTGTCTCCTATTGAATATCACTTGACTTTGTAACTTAGTGAAATTTCCCAGATTTGTTTAAGCTAACATAGATTTTTTTTAATTTCTATTTTTAAAGTTAAAATTTGATATATAAACAATTTTATACATATGAATTGAAATAGGTCAAATGATTTAGAATCTTTTGATAAAATAAATAATTGCACACTATTTCAAACATTTTTTTCCAATCTATGATTCGATAATGACTTTAAACTTATATAATAATAATTATTATTTATTATAAATAATATTTATTCCATTTATCATTTTTCATTTAAATTAATTTTAATATTTATTTATTGTTAAATAAATATAAAATTTATAATATACTAATTTATATATTTATATTATTTTCAACAACATTATACAAATTGTTATTATAATAATTTAATTATTATATTAAAAAATAATGTTATTATTATTATTAAAATTTTAAAAATTATATTATTGTTAACTTAATTATTATATATTAAAAAATTACATTATTGTCAATTTATTATTATATATTAAAGGAATAACATTATTTTCAATTTAATTACTTATATCATAAAAGATAAATTTATAATTATTATTAAAACTATTTATAAATATTAATTATAATTTAATACCATTTTTTATTATATATATAATGATGGAAGTTGAGCAAATCAAATTCTTAGATGATCTATATGAGGGTTTAAAAATTTGCGCCTAGAAAGAGGAAGTCAAAACACACCTACCATCTTGTCAACAATAGTCGACTCTATCATATCTCTCACATTCTCCTAGTTTGATTTTATGGTTTCTCTCCACATACACATATCACATGCATGGGCCATCCTCCTATTGTCTCGTTGATATGAAGACACCCACAACCACCTTTGCTTTGAGGCCATCCTCAGAGGTTACGAATATCTAAGCTTACCACATCTCGACCCCACCATAACTTGGTAAACCTCCATTGAGCTACCCGCTATCTATCCTTGTGCTATTTATTTTCGCTCAGACCTAATTGCCCTCCCATATTTTACATTAGTCACTGACTATAACATCAACCCTCCATGTACTCACTTTTTGTGCGAACGTTTCAACTGTGAAATGTTGTGGGGGTGTATCTCATTCCATTCAAGGGTCATCTCACTACTTGGCACGAAAGGAACAGAGCTAAGTAAAAAGAGGAATATGTAAAATTCAAAGCATATTTAGTGTTGGGTGAAGGATTTATGTTGAATGAAATCTCAAAAATGGAGGAGATCACTTTGGTTGGTCATTTTGCAAGTAAGAGAATGGTGATGGTTGGTATGAGAAATTGGACGTTGAAGAATATTTCCCCTATACCTATTTATTCACTACACTTTTTAATTTTGGCCAAGGGTTGTATGGGGTGGCTTTTGGATTCAAAGGATGATGGCGAGAAGATCCTTCAACCTCGATGGCATTGGCACTCATAGGCCCTGTTTCTGAAAAGATAGTTAGCCAACTTTGATGCTCGCTTGGATCCTCAATGGACAAATGCCAAAATTCCTGGTTGGATCACAAACCAAAATATTCTATATATGTTGGGGTATATGGCTAGAAAGAAATGACACAATCTTTGAAGACCAAGGTCAGTCATCCATCACAATGGATTTTAACACTCTAACACTACAAGACTCCCTGCCTCGGAAATTGAATGCCCAATATAATTGATTTCATCATGATATAATCATTTTGAGGGATAAGTCATGATTTGATGGTGTTTCCCAATAGATTCCCTCCATTGGCAAAATATGTGATCATTTATATCTCTTACACTCACACTATTCCTCCACCTATCGTATTAGTTGGGATACAAACAACTTTGCTTAGTTATTTTCTTTAAAAAATATCCTACAATTAAGTGAACATTTGTGTATTTTTGACATCAATATATGTAGGGTTTTATGGCAAGTCCAAATTGAGAAATCACACCATTATGTGAGAGTAAATTTTCACAAAATCAATTTAATATCACAAGATTTGCGGGGGTAAATTTTCATAATCAATTTCTCAATTTATTATAGCATATTATGTGAGAACAAAACCAAATTAACACCAAACTAGATAGCAATGAAATTTTTATACATAGTATAAATCGTGTCGCTCAGTAAACTTAAAATTGAAGATACAGAAAAAGAAATTTGCAACCAAGAAGGAAACAGTAAATTAGGTAGAAAAACAAATTTCAAGAGGGAAAAAACAATTAGGTATCATTTATGATAACAGAAAATAAAAATAAATATGTTATTGTGCTGTTATGAATTTTGATTCGTTCTCTAATTTTAATTTTTTCTTTTCAATATTTAAGATTAAATTAGCAGTGCGTTAAGAAACTCACTTCCATAAGGTACCGATGTAAGACGCCTTAGAATATCCGAGTAAGCATCAATGTTGACCTATAGTCTAAAGGAGACGTCTCCAATCCTCTGAAAACCTCTGAAACTCTTTTCAAAGCCTTGCTAATTACATGTATAATCCAGATACACATATAGTTAATTATAAAAACAAAACCTATAATTCTAAGGATTTGAAATCCAGTCGCGATTTCCATCACTGCAAAATATACCGTTCAATTTTCATCAACATTTATTAATCAACTCGTTCTCCTACGTACATCAAAATCAATACAATAGATTATATCAAACTACATATAGCAAGGGAATGATTTATGTCACCTCAGGATAATGTCGATTTAATGCACTCACATTGATTTTCTCTGGTCATACGATGATCATGCATTCGAACCAAATCAATATATGAAAAAAAAAAGAAAAAAAAAAACGAAAACAAAATTGGGTGCACCAAAAAACACAGAAACGTAACCATAGTTGTACGAACCAGAACCAAAACTAACAGATCACATCTAATGGAAATAACAAAAAAGAAGCATGAAGAAAAGAAATGATGCACCCAAGAAAGAACGTGAAAAGAAAGAAGAAAATGAATGCGACCATGAAAAATGAAAAGACGAAAATGAATGCGAACATGAAAATGAAAAGAAGAAAATGAATGCGAGATTGGTGCCAATGGTAAACTAATCAATTGAATTCTGCTTTTAAATTCATCTACCGTTGAACCATAGGAGAGGTTTCTTTTTCCTTTCTTGTAAATTGAAATGGATGTTTGCTTTTTGCTTTTTTGGAAATTGAAATGGATCGGTGCGTTTTAAGATGCCTCTCATACTGGTAGGTGCGACTGACTCGAATGTTGTGCTGGTTTTGTTTTATTCACAGCGACATAACCGTTTTCCTCCGCATAATCATCATCGTATTTTGAATGAATGATTAGTATCATCATTGCCAATACCTGATTACGCTGTTTGAATTTAATTATAATGATATTAGGAGGAAGGAAAATTGAATTGGTGTAGTGTTTATGTTTATGAATTTAAATTTGTAAAAGTGATCTTAATTTCAACGAACTATATTATTTTTAAAAGATTTATTTCATGTTTTGAATTTATTTTGAATTTATTAAAATTATAAATACGGTATAATTTTGAAAAGGTTTTGTTTTTAATAATTTATTATATTTAAGTTTGAAAAAGATTATTAGATTTTAAATTCTTTGAAGGTGAAACATTATTATAATTTCTATATTAAATTAAGATGAATGGGAATGGATGTTTTGGAAAAAATTCATTTTTATTTTTGCTTGTTCTTATTTATGTTTCAATGTGATATATTTTTTATAATATTAAATAGTTTATTTTCATAAAATCTTATTATTAGGTTGGTTTATTCACCATTTTAGGTTCTATTTAACTAAAATTTTCTATGAAGCTTTGAAACTTTATCTTTCTAAATTTTCCTTGAATCCACTCTTTCCTTAATTTTATTCTATTCACTGCTTCCATTTTTTCCTTTCAAAAAAACCAAAACAATTAGTGATGGGTTATGTGTAAATTATAATTGGGTAAAAAACTTACCAGTGCAGTTAGTTGTAAATATGTTACTTTATGATAGTTTTCAAGAGCAAGGAATAGACATCAAGTGAACTTAAGGAAATGAGGCCATATTTCTTTCTTTATGTTTTTATGTTTTATCTCTCTAACTATTTATGACCTCTTAGTTCAGAGTGTTTTTTTTTGCACTTGATCTGCTTATAATGTTGGGGTTGAATATATGTCTATCATTTGAGCTCATTGGATATTGGTCATTCAAAACACTCACTATATAATTCATACCACCCTCATTATTGTAACACATACTTAATGGTAACTACATCTAATCAAGAACTTGAATGTAAATCTCTTAACAACCTATGTATATTTTACACATTTGCAAGCTCGGTGTAAAGATAATTCACCATTTTTTGTTGTCTAAAATATAAGTTTCTTAATAATTTCATGTGCTATAAAATAATTTATTAACCTTGCCAAAATTTTCCAATTTGTATGATTCTAATTCTGTTTGGGTATGAACCTACACATAATGAACCTTTTAAACATCACAAAACCTAAAAGTAGGATTACAACACTAAGAACTATGATTTTATTCACTCATTTTCTATGTCATTAAACCCTCATGTAACATACCCAATCACTTATAATTGCTACATAAAAGATTTTTTACCAATACAACAGTCATAAGAGCAGACATAAGAATTTTTCCCTTGATGAATGTATTAATTATTGTGTAACTAACAGCTTTCATTTATTTATTCCATGATAAAGTCAACTAAGGTAATATAACTACTGAGTTATTACACTAGTGTGACATGTACATATATCCATGGTGGTTTTCTTTATTAATGGTTATGTCCTATGTTGATCAAATATATCTATATATAGTGTGTGTGTGTGTGCATGTGTGCAAGGACACTTTTGTAGGTGCCACTATAATTACTTATCATCACCTTTAATTACCTATACATATATATTTAACTAGTAACCATTCTAGGCACATATTGACATCAACATTCTCGGGTTATCATACACATTGATATGTAATATATGTTTAATGCTATGATGACATATTGTGAACATTGTATGAAGGATTCTCACTACATACCATAATAAAATGTTCTTGTGTCGAACCTTTAATAGTTATAATGTAATGTTATGGCTTAAATAATAACCCTCTTTCGACGTTAACTGTAAAATTCTCGAATAAATGCCAGCTGTATGTTGGGATAGGTGTGCCCATTGGAATCATTGGATTGCACCACCTAATTAGATGGTGGGCAGGCTACTTAGGATAGCTAGGGAAACTACCTAACCTCTCCTCAACTTTGGTGCTCATTCTATTTGATTCTCTGTCGAAGGGTTTCATCTACAACCTCTAGGCTAGGGTTTTATCCTTCATGGCCTTTCTTGTTGTCTACTACTATTTGTCAGTTGGTAATCTCCAAAAGTTCTTATTAGTGGTATTAATCTTCTTCGGTTCCATCACTATCTCTACGAGACTTTCAAATGGAGTTACCATGGTCTCAGTTTTTGGCATGTCTTCATGTCAACAAGTAACTATAGACTATTATATTGTTTATGTTTCCATACTTTCTAGTTCTCCACAACCAAGCTCAGAATGGATTTGCTTTGTTGGAGGTGTACACCTAAGTATTCCTTTTTCAACGAAATGGCCACCAGACTCAGGTAATCCAAGACAAGGTTTTTCCTATAATTTGGTTTTAGATAAATTAAGGAGTGCTTATTCCTTTGTTTCTCAGCATTTACTTTTTGATTTAATAGGTAATCCAGTTTTTACTCGATTGACAACTTCTTTCATTTCAATTCCCACAGTTCGCCATACTCACTGCAATAGATGTATGGAAGAGAATATCCTTGTTATATGTTTTTTTTTACTTCTTTGTTAGATTATATGTGTACCTTGGTTAACAATAACCTTGTCAAATATGTAGGAGTCATCGTTAGGTTTGGTTGGATATCAATTATAACATATTAGAGTCATCTTCTCAACACCTTCCACTTATTAGGTACCCTCATGCACTGGATTTTACTAGTTTCTACAAATTCCAATCCTTTTTTGTTTTGTTTTGCTAAGCTACAATTTTGTTATGCTACTCCCCTCTCTAGATGCGAAGTCTTAGAAAAGAGTTGGGGGTTTCTTCCACACTTCAAGTAGTTAATGGGCCTTTATCTCTACAGTTAAGGTCACATTACAATTGCTATCTCATTCTTTAGGTTATAATTCTTTTTTTTTCTTCTCACTGCTCTAGGTAATTTTCGAATCCGGGTACAGGGTTTAACATTGTACTCTGCATCATATTCAATGGAGCCAATTTATTTCTCATCTTACAATAAATTGCTTCTTATTTAGGTGCACCAAATTACCCTCAGTTCATACCAATCTGTTCGAATTTATGGAATTTTAATTTTGTATTTGAAACAGAGACCCTAATGTTTCATTTATAATTTAGACAAAATTACGAGCTTGGATTGTTTCATTTACGTCATGCACCATTATTTGTTATTTTTTAGACATTGAGTTTTATGCAAAATTGAGAATATTTCATATTCCCTATAGCAGTTTACATTATATTTATAATTATTTAAAGAACAGTGTGTCACAACATATTCTTAGTGATCTAGGTGTTACTGTGGTGACGAGGTTTTTCTGTTTAATTGCATTGTATATATTCCTCTTATGAGACTCAAATTTGTGTTGAGATAAATGATTTGGGTCAACCGATGTTGTTTCTTTATGTAATATATGTATAGTTTCTAAGTTGGGAAACAACATTTTGATGATTTTCATGGTCTATTCACCTCACTTTCTACATATATTTGATTCATTCTTTCGACTGTGAAATGTTTCATTTCAATTGCACATTATAGACATGGATTCTGTATGGAAATTTCATGACATTTGTACATTAATAGCTCCACTAATATCTTTGTTTATCTGATTTGAAGGTCTTCCTACCCAAGAAACTCTATGAGGCATAAGTTTCCCATATTCGACATTTCTTGCCGATACTAAATGTTCCTTTTCTTTTGATATGATTCTGCAACCGATGTCTTAATTTTAGTTTATTCCACTTAAGTTATCGTATGTTTAGACTACAACCCATATCATCATCAAATTCTGCAACCATTTACAATGTAAGCGAAGTATGCACAGACTGCTAATACTTGAAAATAATTGAATACTTACACTATGTTCTTATAAATTATGTGCTTACTAATTCTGTTATTTTTCCATAACTCAACTCATTTGGAAACTCTTCTTAACAGAACCTATTCCTAGGACCCTCTTTGGTATTCCAGATCACTTTCAAAAAACAAAGGCAAGACCATTGTAGGTTACTGTTATGTAGTTTGGCCTGGAATTAACCAGCTTTACCCATTTTTTTTAAACATAAAACTTACAATAAATTTTACATGAACAAATCACAATAAATATTACTATCTTAACAAGTCAGAAAGTAGTCCGTCATAAATAGTGAGTCGATAGTTATCTTTATTCATTGTCTTGTTCAACCACAAAATCACAGGGATAAGAGTGCTCCACCCAACTGATTATAAAGGTAAATAGTTATTCGATAATTATCTTTATTGGTTGTCTTGTTCAGCCACAAAATCACAGGGATAAGAGTGCTCCACCCAACTAATGATAAATGAAAATAGGTCCATTTCTTCCCCAACCTAGTTTTATCTCTAGACAGTTAGTTGATTAGTGACCATAAAAAGCCGAACCATACACCTTATCTAACACCACCAGTTCTAATCTCGGGGCTAATTTGAGCACATAGATCTCATTTTGGATTCCACTAGCCAACCAACTCAATAACCCATTCTTGGCAACATCCTGCCTACTTACAATAACATCTTGTTGCAACTTCATAAGCTTACAACTTCATTCTCCTCACTTGGACCTCCTCTAACCAGGTACCAAGTCTTCATGTTTGCCTTAAGTTTTCTTCCCTCTCCCTTCTTGGCTTCCTTGTCCCAACTGAGGTTATTTATCTCTAGGTAGAGGAATAATTGTCTTGTAACTGTTTTATAACTTTATGGTAGATGAAATTCTATTTTAGCATTTTTCTCATGATTTTATGGCTTCCAATGGGTTATCTTATTTACAAAAGTAAATTCAATAACATAAAATTATATTTTATGTTTTACCATTTACCTAGGCCTTCAATTGGCCCACAATTTATCCAATCATTTGTGGTAAAACAAAACATTCACGATCTTTACCGAGCGGTGTTACACTTCACTTCTTTATTCTATAATGTTTGATCATTCCCATTTTCTTTATTTTAGGCACATTTAGTATCATTTGGATAATAATTTACCCATAAGAAATTTTGAGAATGTTCTATACTTATCTTTTCTTATGATGAAAGCCAAATATTTGTTGAGTTGTATCATTTACAAAAATAATTCATGTAGCAACAGTTTTTTAATACACCTGGAAAGACATATTTTGTGACTTTTATTTATTTTTGGGAAATAAAAAATATATGTGTTGGAATATGTTTTATTTTCTAACAAAACAATAATAATAATGAATGAGAATTTGTCTTATAACATTAATCTTCTCATAAATATGTTAACATGCTAACATGAGAGATCAACCTCTAACTGTCACGAGAAACAATTGAAGTTAGTTATGCCTAATGGGATAGAAAAAAAAGGAAGAAAAGCTAAATATAGTTTTGTCTTGGATTGATTTTGTGTTTCTGGAAGAAAAGAAACAAGAAATTAAAATATTAAACAAATATTCAAGACCACCTTGATAATTAGAGGGTTCGATAGAAATACCATGCGGTGGAATTTGAACAAGATATTGTGGGAGATAAATCTGATATCTAGATAAAACTTACTAGTGGGAGATAATGACTGATAAACTCAGAAAATAGTTTACAGGATTCTACATAGGTTTGTTGGGGTAAACAACTCCAATAATATTCCTACTTTTACCTAATAGTTAGAGGGAGAGCTCATGCAAAACTATTTACACAAGTCAGTTCAACACTAGGAGGAACGTTGAAGCCTATTGATTATTTCTGAAAGGAAATAGATAAGAATTTAGTCCTTCAAATAATTGTGTAAGATATTTGAATTGTGTATATTTTGTGAATGAAATATTAATTACATGCTTTGGAATTAATTGATAATTAAAGAAATATACTTTTTTGGACTAGCTGTGCGATTGTAGGTTTTCAAGAGATATAAATACAGTTGAAATTAGGAAGCCTATGTCTACATATGAAGGTAAAATCTAGGATTGTTTATGAATAAATATACAATTCTGTGGTAGGTAAAATTTATGAATACGTAACTAAAAATTAAACTTCAACTTGAATGGTGGAATAGTTATCTCTAACAACTGTTTGTTTATTATATGTAAAAAATACTAAAATAATAAGGTATTATGGGTCTTATGCCATGGTTGGACTCATGAATTCCTGAGAGAAAAGTATGACGTTCAAGGTTTCTCATCTAGGTTGGTTCATTATATTTTCTTTTCTTCTATCTCGATGGTTTCATAGTGGACAAAGTGGAGAAATCATAATGATTATGTAGTTGTCTTGAAAAATACATAATGGTTATTCAAAGGTGCATATAATTTATTTTTACTTTGTTCTAGACTAAAGGATTTTGGGACTAAATATAAGTAAACATCTAGTCTACACTTCAATAAATTGTGGAAAAATTCTCAAAGATCTTGTTATATTTCAAATTTTGGGATCTTAAACACCCACAACTCAACGAATATTAAGTAGTGTGAAGTGACATAATGTACAAGATGAAGTGGAAAATGAAGATCGAAGAATTCATTTGGTCAAGAATGACATGGAAATCCGAGGAGTTAAAAAATGTCCAATCCATTCAAAAATTAAAAGGTACTCTTAATAAGCAAGAAATTGATAAAACAATTGATTCATATTTTTTAAATGTTAGTTTCATTTATTTTATTATTCATCCCATAATCAATTACAATCAACATTGGACCAATTCTCCCTATATGGGATGTTAGGAGGGGAGATGTCACACCCATCATTTTGAGAGGTAATAGAGTAGAACTTGAATACTCTTCGAAACAGACACGAATAACATTCATGTAGAGGAGAAGGTGAGACACCGAAAAATATTATTCTATGTGAATGAGGCTTTGTATCCAATGAGGCCTCATTGGGTAACGGTGAATCAAATGTGATACAACACATCATTGGTGTTATATTATATGGCTTGAACTTGTGAATAATTAAAGATATTATGTTTTAATTTAATTATCACACAACATTCCCAATTAAATTATGTTCATCTTTTTTTATTGAATATGTAAATATAAGTGAATGTTATATTTTTTAAACTTTATATAGATTTTATAAAATTTAGTTTAATATTAAAAATATATATTTTATACTAGTACTCATATTAATGTATTTTTAATTACAAATACAAATATTAAAACTACAATAAACTTTAGATAAGGTTTATAAAACTATTATTTTTATTATTAATAAAATAAATTTAAAATAGTATTAATAAAAGAAAGTTTAATATGCTTATGACCACATGTAACAATGGTCTTATGTTCTTCCAAATGGTTCTAGTTGAAGTTTGTTGTGAGAATTTACCTAATGTAGACTACAACTCTTTATGCAAAATTGTAGTGCAATAGAATTGCAATGTAGTACAATTGTTAAAGAACAGCTCAAACAGTGCACGAATGAGTTTCAAATCTAGGTTTTGAGTTTTTTATTGAGGTAAAGTTTCCTATGAGAATTTAGCCAACATATGCTACAACTCTTCTTGAAAAATTGTTATGTAATAGAATTGCAATGCAATCCACTTGTTAAATAATAACTAACATAGTGCACGATTGAGTTTCAAATTAAGGTTTTGAGTTTTAAATTAAGGTTTAATTAAAAATAGTGAAATTAGTTTCAAATTTAGGTTTTGAGTTTTAAATTAATATTTAATTAAAACTAACCCAGGTACATACTTATCTTATAAAGATGGAAGTAAACAACTCTTTGCTATGAGTGATTGAAGATTTTTTTATAAAAAAGGTTTGGTTTCTTTGAATAACCCAATAATAATACATTGATAAATTTTATTACAAATATTAAAAAATGTAATTAATTAAAATAATAAGTATTAAGATTCTATATTTTTAAATAAAAATTAACATATTAAAACATAATTCCACCATATAATATTAACTAATATACGAAATCACACTCAATAAATCTATTATTAGTAAAATAACTTAATAAAATATGTTTAGTAAATAATACTCTATAAAATTAGGTTTATCATTGATATATTATTATTTATAAATACAAATATTACACATATATTAATATATAAAAAATGTACATTATTAGAAATACTTCTAATATTAATAACAATTAAGATATAATATTAACATTAATAAAAGTTGAACGGGATGACTCTGCAACGCATTCACAGTAAAAAAATGCACGAAACCCTAGGCACCGCCGTGAGCATCTGCGTAAGCCACTGCAGGCTTGGTCACTGACAATCCTATGGCGTCAGCTACAGGAGGGGAGCGCTCTGCCTCCCCTCCACTGGACAAGCCCATCAATGACAAGAAGAAACCGACAAAGAATCTGCTCCATGCAAACGCAGACCCAGAATCGGAAAAAGACAACTCACGGATGCAAAAAGAATAGCCGGACCTAGATCAAAATACAAAAGATGACGCAAGCTATAGCAGGCACAATACAACGAAAGCAGCTCAGACTAAAGTTACCTCTGCAACCTATATTCCAAAAGCAGCAGAATTGATCAAGATCGAACTGCCAAGCCACCACATCAATGAGGAAATCCAATACATGCAGGACCACGCACTCATTGGAAAGTTCTTGGGATTCTGGCCCACCGAAAAAGCCCTACAAGGATGGATCGCTTCAAAATGGAAGCCCAAAGGACAAGTGACTCTACAACTTGGCCCAAAGGGCTTCTTCACAGCCATTTTCAATTGTCTAGAAGACAAAACCAGAATATTTGATGGCGGACCGTACTTCTTCAACTCTTCAGGCTTGTATCTCATGGAATGGAAGCCCCGATTCAATCCTGATAAAGAGGACTTCAGCTGGGCCCCTGTATGGATCAGAATGTACTCTCTTACCATGGAGTACTGGAGAGAAGAAACACTGGCAGGCATAGGCAACAAGTTGGGGACCTTCATCAAAGTTGCAACTGAAACCAAGACGCGCAAATACACCTCATATGCCAGGATCTGCATTCAAATGCACCTAACCAAGACCCTAGCATCTACGGTAAGTCTCTTTCACGATGACTTTGAATGGAAGAAGACTTTAGACTATGAGCATATCCCTTTTCGCTATAGGAAATGTCATAAACATGGCCACCTCTTCCGTGATTGTCCATTAAATGTGCAGCCCAAGTCTTCCCCCAATGAAACCACCACTAACCCAGAAGGCTTTACAAAAATTCTCAACCGCCGTCGTCATGCAAGGAAAAACCAAGCAAATCCACCTCCGCCTCAAGCCTCAAAGGCGAACCCCAATAACCGCTTTTCTGCCTTAGACTCTTTTGATCCTCAATCCAGCCCCAATGCCGCTAACCCTGATTCTTTGCACCCATCCCCAATCGCGTCACTCCCCCTTCTTCCTCCGATCCAGCCTCCTCCAAAAGTGTTGACCCTCCCTCTGCTGAAAAATAAGTCTCCGCTTCAGAGCTTGGTCTCCCACGCTCTTCCAAGGGGAAAACTCTATTGAATGAGACCACACAGGCTTCAGAAATGGATCTTGATGTAGCCTTAGCCTTAAGCCTTCATGAAGAAGCAATGGAAGAAACCATTACAGCCTCTGCTAACATGGAGGAAGATCACGAAGATGTAGATCTAGAAGAGTTCAACATCTCCAAGCTTGATATCTCCAAATTGGAAACAACGTGCCAGCAAAAAGAGTACACCTCAATCCCTCCTTGGCAAATAGACAAAATTGAAGGAGTCCTAACAAGGGTTCAGCATCATAAAAGTCTGGGCATCCAAGGAGGAAGTCAATGGGATGGAAGGAAAATCCTTAAAGAAACAAAGAAACGAGGCAGAAAAACAGATCTACAAAGAACAATAGTAGTTGGAGAACTACTCATGGATTCGGGGCAATTCCCCAAGCTGACCAAGTTTTACAAACCCAAAGCTCAATCTCCATGAAGCTCATCTCATGGAATGTAAGAGGACTCAACAGTCCCTCGAAACACAGAATGATAAAAAATTTAATAATGCAAGAAAAACCAGCAATAGTCTTTCTTCAGGAAACAAAATGCAGCAGCACGACAATAGATAGATTCAGCAATAAAGCATGGGCGGGCAGCAGTTCAATCTCAGTAGACGCATCAGGGGCTTCTGGCGGTCTAGCCATTCTATGGAACCCACAAATCGTATCACTGGACAATTTTCACGCCACTCTGCATCTCTTACAGGCAACATTCCACCTCATTGGAACCCAAATCCATGGGCATCTCACTAATGTTTACTTCCCGCAAACAATTCAACAAAAATTGGACCTCTTGGAAACGATCTCCCTCCTCAATGAACAAAGACGCTTCCCTTTATGGATAGGAGGAGGCGATTTCAACATAATAAAATCTATGGAAGAGAAACAAGGGGGGCGCACCAGGCTCGACAGTGATAGCAGCGGCTTCAAACATTTTATACAAAACAACCAGCTAATGGACGTATCTACCTCTAATGGTATACATACATGGTCGAACAGGCGTAAAGGAGCTCACTATATTGCCTCACGACTAGATCGGCTTTTAATTTCAGACAATGCTATCCACCTCGAAGGCGATTTCAATGCAGCCATTATCCCATAAGGAGGCTCGGACCACTGGCCCATTCTTCTCCACTGGTCCCGACCAAGCAACTGTAGCAATAGACCCTTCCGATTCGAAGCCTTTTGGCTCTTAGATACCAAATTCAACGAAGTAGTAAATGAAGCCTGGAAATCTTTCATCCCGCCGGCAGGAGCCAAGATGTATCAATTCCAGCAAAAACTGAAACATCTGAAGCAAACTCTGAAAATGTGGAACCGAAATCATTTTGGCAACATACAGGAAAGCAGACAGAAACTGGAACATCAAATGAAAGCACTGCAACAAACTTTCATTTTGGAAGGACGCACAGAAGAGCAAATCCAACAGGAGCAGATCCTCTGGAATCAAATTGAGGAACGTCAAAAACAAGAGGAAATTCTATGGCGGAAAAAGTCCAGAATAAGCTGGCTTAAAGAAGGTGAGAAAAATACAAAATTCTTCCACAAATCCACCATCCAAAGGCGCGTGCACAATAAAATTATCTTTGTCGAAAACTAGCAAGGTGAAAGAGTAGAGGCTCATGAAGATATGGAGAAAGAATTCACTGGATACTTCAAGGATATTCTAAAGGAACCCAGCGGTAATAGGGACGAGGCAATCCGGGAAAGCACATAGCACATTCCTAAAATTATCAATGAGGATCACAATACTCAGCTGCTCCAGCCAGTTTTGAATAAAGGAAGTAGAAGAGGCAATGGCTCAGCTCAAAGATGGCAAAGCACCCGGGCGAGACGGATTCACAGCCAATTTCTTCCACGAATTCTGGGAACTCATCAAAACTGAAGTATGGGAGCTGGTGGAAGAATCCCGTAGCATGCACTGGGTCTTCTCGGCCTTAAACTCAACCTTCATTGCCTTGGTGCCCAAAGAAGCGACATCAAACAAACCTGAGAAGTACAGGCCAATAGCGCTTTGTAATGTTATTTACAAACTTATCTCAAAAGTCATCTCAAACCGCCTCAAACCGCTATTACCCCTGCTCATATCTCTAGAACAGACGGGGTATGTTGAAGGCAGGCAGATTATGGACGGAATAATCTTATCAAATGAAGTCATACACTCATTAAAGATGCCCAAGAAACCAGGTATGCTTCTCAAACTAGATCTTTCCAAAGCTTTTGACAAGTTAAGTTGGAATTATATTCACAAAATGCTGCTCACATTTGGCTTCAATGCAACTTGGACAAGATGGATCATGAGCCTCATTACATCACCCAGTTTCTCAGTCCTTTTGAATGGTTCACCCTCACCTCCTTTTTACCCCACACGTGGTATCAGGTAGGGGGACCCCTTATCTTCGTTCCTCTTCATTCTCATGGCTGAAGGCCTTAGCAGGCTGCTCAAATCAGCTGTTTCCTCCCAAGTTCTCAAAGGCATACCCCTTCATGGTCGTGCTCCTCAAACGCATCAGCAATTTGTTGATGACACTATGCTTTTTGGACATCCTTCAGTTAAAGAAGCCTCTGCTTTCAACTCACTTCTGTCCCTTTTTTCTGAAGCCTCTGGCACTTCCATTAACGCTGCAAAATCCCAACTCTTTTTCTTCAATACTCCCCCCTCAACGCAAAGGACCATAGCCCGAATACTGGGATTCACAATCTCCCACCTGCCCTCTAAATACCTGGGTGCTCCCCTTTCTGATTCAGCAATCAAGCAGGTATCCTGGAGATCACTGCTGGACAAATTAGATTCAAAGCTTTCTTCATGGACTTTCAGAGCTCTAAATCTGGTAGGTAGGCTCGTTCTCATCAAATCAGTCTTACAAGCTATGCCACTTTATCTCTTTTCCATCTTAGCAGCTCCAAAAGGTGTTCTTAAAGCTATACGCAATCTCCAGAGAAACTTTCTCTGGGGATCTACAAGCATGAACAGGAAGTGGGCTCTAGTCAAATGGAAAGAGGTTTGCAAAACTAAATCAGAAGGCGGGCTAGGTCGATCCGCTGCAAAGTAACAACACCATGGGAGCTAAAATCTGGTGGAACTGGGTCACCAAGCCCAATACCGCCTGGACCCAACTATGGCAAGCCAAATATGCCAGAGGCAGCCAATGGAATGACCTCATCCGAATCAACCCAACTTCGCAGGGATCACTTATTTGGAACAACGCAAAAAAGCAAAGTAGCTTCATACAAGAACATAGTTTTTGGGAAATTCATTCAGGTAAAGCCGCCATATTCTGGGAAGACTCTTGGTAGCAACTTCCCAAACTAGCCAATTTATTCCACAAACCTCTATGGCAGATCCAAATGAATCAAGGAAGCATCCCTCTGGTTCATCAATACTGGCAGCCCTCTCCAACCCATGACCTTCAAACATGGAAACCAGCAAGACTATGGCAAATAGACTGGCAGGGAGAAGAATATACAGACATTGATCAGGAACTCAACAATAGGAAAATTCGCCTCTCCCTACAACAGGACAAGCTCAGATGGGGCTACACAACCAAAGGTACCTTCACAACGAAAGAAGCTCATCACCTGCGCTATTCCAACCTCCAAGCGGATAAAGATCAACTCTGGGAAAAAGTTTGGCAAGCAGAGTTATGGCCCAAAATCTCCACCTTTCTATGGCTACTCAGCAAAAAACGCATTGTTACCTGGGACAATCTAATCAAAAGAGGTTTTATAGGGCCATCCAGATGCCCAAATTGCAACATAAATTGTGAGACTATCTATCATCTACTGGAAGAATGCCCATTAGAAAAGCAAATCTAGGAGAAAGTCGAACACTGCAACATGAAGGCACACCCCAGGATGGAGGATATAACAGCAAATATAAGAACCTGGGCCAAAAATCCGTTTAAAAGCAGGATCCTCAATTCCTTATGGAACATCCTACCTGGCTTTCTATACTGGACCCTCTGGAAAGAACGTAACCACAGAATCTTCAACAACACTTCCAGATCTATAGACGACCTCTGGATTAATCTCAAAAAAAACATTCAAGAAACTCTGGCCATTAGAGCATGGAATGAAGAGGATTGGCCAGAAAGCCATCAGGAGTGATGCATTTTGAAGGAATGGAATCTTGAACTTAAGTCACCAGACACGGCCACCATCAAACCCCCCACCAGATCTGCTTCTCCTTCTTCTTGGTCCCCTCCTGCACCCAACTCCTTCAAGCTGAACTTCGACGGTGCTGCCAAAGGCAACCCTGGCCCGACAGGCTTTGGAGGAGTTATACGTAGCCACAATGGAGAATCAATGCAAGTATATTACGGCACAATGGGCACTGATACTAACAATGCCGTGGAGCTAGAGGGTCTTTGGAAGGGAATATGCATAGCGGATCAGAACCACTTCTACCCTTTGGAAGTTGAAGGCGACTCTCTTATACTAATAGCAATAGCTAAGAGAATACAAGCCGGAGCTAAAGCAGTCAAGGTAGCAAAAAGCTGGCGATTGCTAAGCCGTCTGGAAGCCTTGGAGGAAAAGCAGCATACCTCCCTCAATATGACCTTCCATCATGTTAGGAGAACAGCCAACCAGGTTGCAGATCGGTTAGCAAATCAAGGGGTGTCACAGTCGACACCATACTATTCAGGCCCCCTAGATACAGTTGAAGATGCTCAACTCAAACAGGACTGCATCTCTTTGCTGCAAAAAGACCTCCTCTCCCCGGATGCGGGTGCTTACGATGCATGAATGGCGGGTGGCGAGTCACATGGGAAGCTGTCAGCTCGGACAAGCCACCATAAACCTACACGCCAAGCCATTAAATGCGCAGGTGAACTCAGGCGATGTGAAGAACCGTTCGGCTCCAGAGAAATTTATGGGGACAGGGACAATCCTGGGGAAGGAAACCTGGGTTAAGGCGCCATTCAATGCGCGACCTGGACAAAGGATTATGGTAATCCATAAGAGCGTTGTATTCCCGCATAGCTCTCAGAGACCTGAGCAGATTCTGAAGGCAACAGAGCACACTCTGGTCAGGTGCAGGATTTTACCAAGGATTCAGGTGAGCGATTGCAGAATGTCTGAGCAGCTAAGGATGAGTAGTCGCAGAGGAGGTTCGAGGGGTAGCGGAGGTTCGAGGGGTCGTCCTGCTACTCAGAGGCCCGCCACTTCACCCACTTCTTCTGTTGACATTCCTCCCGAACAGGGTAGCAGTCCGCGCAGAACAATTGGCCAGCAAATTGGACGAGGAAGGGGAGAACCCATGGATTGTGGGCACTTGGAACATCCCGCGGTTAAATACCGCATACCCTGCACTCTGGAGAACAACACGCTGATTGTGTCAATCACTGTTGAGCACTGTAGCGACGTCCGAAGGCCACGGGACAATCTGACAGTGCCCAGGGTGGATATGTAGGTCCCCATGGTGGATTCAAGGCCACCCACTCAAGCTGAAGAAGCCGGAACTTCGACGGTGCTACCTGCCCAAGGAGGGATGCGCCCAGCTGAGGCAGAAGACAAGAAGGTCAAGGGGTTAACGATGGAGGATGAGCCTCACCTAACAGATGAGGAATAACACAACAACCTCTCCGTTCTCTTGGCCAGGAATGCAACTCTCAGTCCAACTTCTCTCTATTTTACTCTATGTGTTTGAATGTCAGTGTGTCAAGGTTCACCGTGAAGGTCAGTCTACATGTCGATGTCAGTCTACGTGTCGATTATGCCAAGTAAATGGGTCCTTAGTGTCAAGTTATCTATCCGCTGTGTTGGCTCAAAAGCCTATTGTGTCGATTATATGTTGGTTCAGTAGGTTGGAAGGAACTGGTTCTTTTGCCAGATGTACTGATGGATAGTCATGGGAAAGTCTCTACGGAGAAACAAGGCTTCAACCTTTTTGTAAATCTGGATGTAAATTTTCGTTTTTTGTAATATAAATTAGCTCAGTCTTACAGAGAAAAAAAAAAACATTAATAAAAGTTAATTAATAACATTTATTTATTATCATTAATATTCATAAATAATGTTCATAATAGTTACATTTTAGACACTAATAATAGTAAATAAATATAATATTGACGATACAAATATTAATATTAATGCTATTAATAATAAGGTTAATATATTCTTAATAATTTCATATAATAATCATTATGTAATAATATTCTTAAATGTAATAATTTGATATATTATTCAATAATTTGACATATTTGGATAACACAATAATTAATGGTTAACTTTAATTAATTATAATTCATCATTTTCAATCTTATTAAACACTAAAAATTATAGTAGGTCATAATTGATCATTTATTAATGTATTAAGCCACATGAAGTATTAATAGTTTGATTATTAACTAATATATAAAGCCATAATTTATGAATATCAATACTATTTATTATTTATTAATATTATTGCGTTAAAGCACTAATATAATATAAGTAATATAAATAACAACATATATTTTCTTATATTACTAACTATCATATATATTAATATTAATGTTAATATATTAATAGTAGTATAATATATATTAAAATTATTGTTACTATATTAATATTAGTATTATCATTAATGTTAATATTACTATTAACATTGATATTAATATGTGCATCTTACTCTAAAATATGTGTTACAATTTAAATAGCCATGCCCATTAAGACATGTGTCTTACAATGTAGTTGAACTTTTGAGGCCATAGCTATACCACACCCTAAAAATTATTTAGGTTTAAATTTTAGTGTTAATATAATATGACATAGTTTTGATGTTTATCTCATCTAATAAAACCTTGCATATATATTGCGAACTTTTGCAGCCATAGTTGTAACCCACCCTAAAATGGTTACTATGTACATATATTATTGATATATTCTAGAACAATTTTTGGAGCTTTAGAGGAGTAACTACAACATGTAGCCACCACATCTCTTCTTTGAGATAAGCTATCATTACCCAAGCAAATTTATTTCCATTTTTTATGTAAGCATATTTCAATTCTTTGACACTAATGACATGAAGTTCTATTTTTTCTTCAACTCTATGTTTATGTTTATATTTTTATTTTGTTGCATTCTTGCATAAGTCTGGATCATCATAGACTACACTAGGATTAAAGCCACTCCTCCCTAGGATCACTACAAGAACCTGTCATAGTCTAAGATGTTAATGGTTGTATTGAGGGATTCTTTCTTGGAGAGTGCAATACTTGGAGTTTTTTTTGAATTAGGACATGATGAGGAGAATTAATGCTTGGATCCTCTTTTAGGGAGAACAAAACGATTCTACGATGAGTGCTTGAAATGTGGATCCTTAGCTTAAAGACCATGAAACTTTGGAGGTGGCTTCCAACCACCACATGACACTTGTACATCTTCCCTAAACTACCCACATGTGGATATATTGTAATAACTTATATTAGGTTGTTGCACAATTGATCCATTTTCTATTATTTTCGTAACTGGCCTATCTTATAAAATGGGGAGAGTATCATCATTCTCACAACATAGTCCCCAAAATCATCCATATCTTCTTGATGTAAACATATTGTAGCCCTTTTTCTGTAATGAGAGGGTTAAATCTTGGGTGGATTATTCAAAACTAGGGTTTATAATACTTTAGTAAATGATCTTAAAAACACTTAAATAAAAGTTTCAAAATACTCTTTAATATGTTATAAAATGATTAGGGTTTAGGGTTTAGGGTTTTCGATTTAAGGTTTACAGTTTAGGGTTTAGGGTTTAATGTCAAGGTCTTAAACATTTTAGTAAATTCTTTTAATAAACACTTAAATAAAAGTTACAAAACAATTTTTGAAATGTTATAAAATGGTTAGGATCTAGGGTTATTGTTTTAGGGTTTAGGGTTTGGGGTTTGGGGTTTAGAGTTTAGAGTTTACGTTTTAGGGTTTAGGGTTTATGTTTTTGTGTTTAGGATTTAGGGTTTTGTCTTTATGGTTTCGGGTTTATAAAACTTTAGTGAATTATTCTAATAAACACATAAATAAAAGTTACAAAATTCTTCTCAAATTGTTATAAAATTCACAAGGTTTATGGTTTAGGGTTTAGGGCTTGGGGTTGAGTGTTTAGGGTTTAGGTTTGGGATTTAGGTTTTAGGCTCCATGGTTTAAGGCTTATAACAATTTAGTAAATTATTTTAATAAAAACTTAAATAAAAGTCACAAAACGCTTTTAAAAATGTTATAAAATGCTCAGGGATTAGGGTTTAGTTTATAGGCTTTAGGGTTTAGGGTTTATAAAACCTTATTAATTCTTTTAATAAAAACTTAAAAAAGATTCCAAAACACTTTTTAAAATGTTATTAAATGATTAGGGTTTAGGGTTTAGGTTTTATAACACCTTAGTAAATTATTTTAATAAACATTTAAATAAAAGTTACAAATTATTTTTAATAGATCATAAAATGCTTAGGGTTTAGGGTTTGGAGTTTGGGGTTTAGCATTTGGGATTTATAGCACTCTGATAAATTATTTTAATAAGAACGTAAAAGAAAGTTACAAAACACTTGTTAAAATGTTATAAAATGATTAGGCTTTAGGGTTTAGGATTTAAAATTCTATAAAATGCTCATGGTTTAGGGTTTATTATAATTTAGTAAATTCTTTTAATAAACGCTTTAAAAAAAGTAAGAAAACACTTGCTAAAATGTTATAAAATACTTAGGGTTTAGAGTTTAGGGCTTAGGGTTTTGGTTTTTGGCTTTAAAATGTTATAAAATTCTTATGGTTTAAGATTTAGGGTTTATAACATTTTAGTAAATTCTCTTAATAAAAACTTCAAAAAAAGTTAGAAAAAGCTTGTTAAAAATTGAATGAATGCTTAGGTTTAAGGTTTAGGGTTTAAAATGTTATAAAATGCTTAAGTTTTAGAGTTTAGGGTTCACAAGACCTTAGTAAATTCTTTTTATAAACACTTAAAAAAAGTTACAAAACACTTTTTAAATTCTATAAAATTCTTAGTGTTGAGGGTTTAGAAAGTTAGGGTTTAGGGTTAGGTCAATACAAACTTCAATAGATTCTTTTAATAAACACTTAAAAAAAGGTTACAAAACTATTTTTAAAATTTTATAAAATGATGAGGGTTTAGGGTTTAAAATGTTATAAAATGCTTAGGGTTTAGGTTTGAAGGTCACTTTAGTAAATTCTTTTATTAAACACTTTAAAGAACAAGAAAACTCTTGTAAATTTTTTATAAAATTCTTAGGGTGTAGCTTTTAGGGTTTAGAGTTTATAACACTTTAGTAAATTCTTTTAATAAACACTTAAAAAGAATTACAAAACACTTATTAAAATGTTATAAAATGTTTAGGGTTCAGGGTTTTAAAAAGTTACAAAACACTTGCTAAATTATAATAAAATACTTAGGGTTTAGGGTTTATAAAAATTTAGTAACAATAAACACTTGAAAAAAAGTTACAAACGCTTGTTAAAATGTTATAAAATACTTAAGGTTTAGGGTTTGGTGTTTAAAATGTTATAAAGTGCTTATGGTTTAGGGTTCAGGGTTTACGTTGGGGGTGTAGGTATTAGAGTTTAGGTTTTATGGTTTATAATGCTTTAATAAATTCTTCTAATTAACACTTATAAAAAAAGTTAAAAAACAATTTTTAGGGTTTAGGGTTTTTTGGGATTTTTAGGGTTTAGGGTTGTTGGTTTTTTAAGTTTTAGGTTTTTTATGGTTTATGGCTTTTTTAAGGTTTTTAGGGTTTAGGTTTTGGAGTGTGGGTATTAGAGTTTAGGGTTTATGGTTTATAATGCTTTAATAAATTATTTTAATCAACACTTATAAAAAAGTTAAGAAACAATTTTTAGGGTTTAGGGTTTTTCAGGGTTTTTAGGGTTTAGGTTTTTTTTATGGTTTATGGCTTTTTTATGGTTTTTAGGGTTTAGGTTTTTTTAATGTTTTGGGTTTGGGGTTTAAGGTTAAGGGTTTAGGGTTAGGGGTTTAGTCTTTATAGCACTTTACTAAATAGTTTTAGTAAAGACTTAAATAAAAGTTACGAAAAACTTTTAAAATGATATAAAATCTTTAGGTTTTAGGGTTTGGGGTTTAGGGCTTAGGGCTTCGCATTTAGGTTTTGGAGTTTATAGTTTATATTTTATAAGACATTACTAAATGCTTTCAACCTTTAGGCTTTAGGGTTTAGGGTTTATAAGACCTTACTAAATGATTTTAAGGTTTATCCTTTAGGCTTTAAGCGTTAGGATATAGGGTTTGGGGTTTAGTGTTTAGGTTTTATAAAACTTTAGTAAATTATTTTAATAAAAACTTGAGTAAAAGTTACATAGCACTTTCTAAAATGTTATAAAATTCTTAGTGTTTAGGGCTTGTCGTTTGGGGTTTGCAGTTTGGGATTTAGGGTTTAGGGTTTAGGGTTTAGGTTTTAGAGATTAGGGTTTAGGATTTATGGTTTAGGACTTATAACACTAAAGTTATAAAATTCTTTTTAAAATATTAAAAAAGAATTAGTGTTTAAGGTTTAGGGTTTAGAGTATAAGATTTATAACGCTTTAGTAAATTCTTTTAAGAAACACTTAAATAAAATTTTAAAGTGTTTTCCAAAATGTTATAAATTATTAGGGTTGAGGTTTTAGGGTTTCGTGGTTAGGGTTTAGGGTTTCGGGTTTATGGTTTAAGGTTTATAACACTTTATTAAATGCTTTAAATAAACACTTAAATAAAATTTACAAAACAATTTTTAAAATGTTGTAAAATGCTTACCATTTAGGTTTTATGGTTTATAACACTTTAGTAAATTATTTCAATAAACACAATAAAATTTATAAAACACTTTTTAAAATGTTATAAACTACGTATGGTTTAGGTTTTAGGGTTTCAAGTGTAGCGTTTGGGGCTTAGGATTTAGGTTTTATCACACTTTAGTAAATTATTTTAATAAACATTTAAATAAAAGCTACAAAATGCTTTTTAAAATGTTATAAAATGATTAAGGTTTAGGGTTTGGAGTTTATGGTTATGAGCTTAGGTTTTTGGGTTTATAACAATTTAGTAAATTAATTTTGATAAAAATTTAAATAAAAGTTACAAAACACTTTTCAAAATGTTATAAAATACTTAGGGTTTTGGGTTTAGGTTTTTAGGGTTCATGTTTTAGGATTTAGTGTTTATAAGGATTTAGTAAAATCTTCTAATAAACACTTGAAAAAAAGTTAAAAAGATATTTTTTAAATGTTATAAAATGATTAGGGTTTAGGGTTTGGGGTTTACGGTTTAAGGTTTGGGGTTTATGAGGGTTCAGTAAATTATTTTAATAAACACTTATATAAAAGTTAAAAAACACTTTTTAATATGTTATAAAATGCTTAGAGTTTAAGATTTAAGGTTTAGGGTTTAGGGTTTTAGGATTGGGGTTTAGATTTGAGGGTTTAGTGTTTATGATTTGTCTTTGGGATTTAGGGTTTAGGGTTTCTAACACCTTTGTAAATTATTTTAATAAAGACTTAAATAAATGTTCCAAAATAATTTTTATACTATTATAAAATTGTTAGGGTTTAGGTTTTTGGATTTTTGATTTTGGGTTTTATGTTTAGGGTTTATGGTTTAGGCCTTAGGGTCTATAACACTTTAGTAAATGCTTTCCATAAACACTTAAATAAATGTTAGAAAACAAATTTTAAAATGTTATAAAATTCTTATGATTTAGGGTTTAGGGTTTGTGGCTTCATGCTCATAGTTTAGGGTTTATAACACTTGAGTAATTAATTCTAATAAACACTTAAATAAAAGTTATGAACTCCTTTTTTAAATGTTATAAAATGCTTAGTTTTTGTGGTTTAGTGTTAAGGGTTTGAGGTTTATTATTTGTGGTTTAGGTTTTAGGGTTTTGAATTTAGGGTTTATAACACTTTCGTAAAATCTTTTAATAAACACTTAAATAAAATTTACAGAAAGCTTTTAACAATGTTATAAAATGTGTTGCATTTATGATTTAGGGTTTAGGGTTTGGGTTCTAGGGTTTAGGGTTTGGTGTTTAGGGTGTAGGGTTTAGGATTTGGGGATTAAGGTTTAGGGTAGAGTGTTTAAGGTTTATAAAATGATTAAGGTTTAGGGTTTAAGGTTTAGGTTTTAAGATTTATAACACTTTAGTAAATGCTTTTAATAAACACTGAAATAAAATTTACAAAACACTATTTAAAATGTTATAAAATGATTAGGGTATAGGGTTTAGGGTTCAGGGTTTAGGGCTTAAGGTTTAGGGTTTTAAGTCTAAGGTTTAGGGTTTAAAGTTTAGAGTTTAAGGATTATAACACTTTAGTAAATGATTTTAATATACATTTAAATAAAAGTTACAAAACACATTTTTAAATGTTATAAGATACTTAGGGTTTAGGGTTAGGGGTTTATAGTTTAGAGTTTAGGGTTTAGGGTTAAGAATGTGTGGTTTAAGCTTTAGGGATTAAGGTTTATGGTTTAAGGCTTATAACACTTTATAAAATGCCTACGGTTTAAGTTTTAAGATTTTCAATTTAGGGTTTAGGGTTTGGGGTTTAGGGTTCTTGGTTTAGGGTTTATAACACCTTAGTAATTGCTATAATAAATGCTTAAATGAATGATACAAAACAAATTTTAAAATGTTCTAAAACTCTTATGGTTTAGTGTTTAGGATTTGGGATTTAGGGTTTGGGGTTTAGGCTTAAGGTTTTCGGGTTTAGGGCTTAGGATGTAGAAATGAACCACCCCACCTTAAGTGGGTATTTGATGCTACATATTACACGTAATGCATTCATCGTATTGAGCCTCGAGGAGTTATGAAGAGAAAAAAATAAAAGAAAACAGGTTTATGGAGAAGGGTGGAAAAACAAAGCTCAAGGTATCTTGTGTACCACAATTTTCTCCCTCCTAAACTCACATACCCAAGTGTGGTCTTCCCTTATTATATATACTCATAAAATTCTTAGGGTTTATGGCTTAGGGATTAGGATTTGGGGTTTAGGGTTTAGGATTTAAGGTTTATAACATTTTAGTAAATTCTTTTAATAAGAACTTAAATAAAAGTTACAAAAAGTTTTTGAAATGTCATAAAATTCTTGGGCTTTAGCGTTTAGGGATTAGGGTTTATAACACTTTAGTAAATGTTTTTAATATAAACTTAAATAAAAGTTACAAAACACTCTTTAAAATGTTATAAATTAATTAGGCTTTAGGTTTTAAGTATTAGGGTTTAAAGTTTATAAAACTTTAGTAAATTCTTTTAATAAACACGTAAAAAAAGTTACAAAACACTTTTTAAAATGCTATAAAATGCTTAGGGTTTAGGATTTTTGGTATAAGGTATAGGGTTTATGGTTTGGGTATTAGGGTTTAGGGTTTAGGGTTTAGGATTTTTGGTTTAGGGTTTATAGTTTAGGGTTTATTTTTTATGGTCTAGGGTTTATAACACCTTAGTAAATTATTTTGATAAAAACTTAAGTAAAAGATACATAACTCTTTTTAGAATGCTATAAAATTATTAGGGTTTAGGGTTTATAGACTTCAGTAAATTATTATAATAAACACTTAAATAAAAGTTAAAAAGCACTTTTTAAAATGTTATAAATTACTTAGGGTTTAGGTTAACAGTCTAGGCTTTATAAGGCTTTAGTAAATGATTTTAATAAACACTTAAATAGAAGTTACAATATGTTTTTTAAAATGTTATAAAATTATTAGGGTTTAGAATTTAGGGTTTAGGGTTTGGCATTCTGATTTTAGAGTTTAGGGTTTCTAGTTTAGCATTTAGGGTTTAGTGCTTAGGGTTTAAGGTTTGTGGATTACAATTTAAGATTAAGGGTTTATAACACTTTAGTAAATTCTTTTAATAAACACTTAAATAAAAGTTACAAAACGGTTTTTAAAAGATTATAAAATTTTGAGGGTTTAGGGTTTAACGCTTAGGGTTTAGGGTTTATGATTTAGGGTTTAAGGCTAATAAGACGTTAATAAATTCTTTTAATAAACACTTAAATAAAAGTTTCAAAATAATTTTAGGGTTTAGTGTTTAAGTTTTTCGGTTTTGGGTTTAGGTTTGGGGTTTAGTGTTTAGGGTCTACAACATTTTGCTAAATTATTTTAATAAACACTTAAATAAAAGTTACAAAACAATTTTTAAAATGTTATAAAATGGTTAGCATTTACTGTTTATGGTTTAGGGTTTAGGATTTGGGGTTTGGGATTTAGGGTTTAGGGTTTATGTTTTTGTGTTGAGGGTTTAGGATTTTGTGTTTATGCTTTAGGGTTTGTAACACTTTAGTAAATTATTTTAATAAACACTTAAATAAAAGTTACAAAATTATTCTTAAAATCTTATAAAATCCTTAGGGTTTATGGTTTAGGGTTTAGGGATTGGGTTTGATGGTTTATGGTTTAGGTTTTAGGGATTGGGTTTTATGGTTTATGGTTTAGTTTATAGGGTCTAGGGCTTAGGGATTATTGTTTAGGGTTTACAGTTTAAGGTTTAGGGTTTGGGGTTTAGGTTTTAAGGTCTAAGGATTAGGGTTTATAAAACTTTATTAAGATCTTCCCCTTCTTTGCCCCTCCCATCACTCCCCCTACCACCGCTCCAATATCTGCCTCCCTCCCTCTCCCTCTCCCTCTATCTCTCCCACTATCTCCCTATCTCCCACTTTCCCTATCTCTCTCTCTCTCCTTTTTCCTCTCACTGACCTTATCCTCCTCTCTCCCCCGTCTCTTTCTCCTCCTCTTTCTCTCCTTCTCTCTCTCTCTCCTATCTCCCTTCCCTCCCACCCCTTCCCTCTCACCCTCCCTCCTGGTCTCTCTGTCCCTCTCTCTCCCCATCCTTCCCCCTTTGTCTCTACCTCCCCTTACCCCCCTCTCTCACTCTCGCCATTCCTTGTCCCTCCCCATCTCCCTCTCTCTCTACCGCTCCCTCCTCCCACTACCTTCCCTACCCCCTATCCCTCTTCCTCTCTCTCTCTCCCTCTCCCCCTCCCTATATCTCCTCCCACCTATCTCTACCTCCCCCTCTCCCTCACCCAATCCTCCTCTATCTGACATTTCACATGCCGTCTCTCCCCTTCCCATCACTCCCCCTACCACCCCTTCTCTCTCTGCATCCCTCCCTCTCTCTCTCCCTCCCTTTCTCTCTCCTTCTCCCTCTCCCTCCCTCTCCTCCTCCCTTGCCCATCCTCTTATCCCTCTCTCTCTACCTCTCCCTCTCCCACTCTCTTCATATCCTCCTATCCCTCTACCACTCTCTCTCCCTCTCGCTCTCTCTTTCTCTCTCTCCCTCTCCCCATCCCCCACTTTTTTCCCCTCCCTCTTTCTCCCCCCACCTATCTTTATCTCCCCCTCTATCTCACCCTATCCTCCTCTCTGCCCCATCTCCAACCACTTCTCTCCCCCTCCCATCACTCCCCCTACCACCCCTTCTCTCTCTACATCCCTCCATCTCTCTTTCTCTCTCCCTCTCCCTTTCTCTCGCCATCTCTCCCCTTTTGTCTCTTCCTCCCTTCCTCTCCCCTTCTCTATCTCCCTCCCTTTCATCCTCCCTTGCCCCTCCCCCTCTCCCTTTCTCTACCTCTCCCTCTCCAACTCTCTTCCCCTACCACTATCCCTCTTTTGCTCTCTCCATCTATCCCTCTTACTCTCCCTCTCTCCCTCTCCCACTCTGCCTCTTTGATCCCCTCCCACTCTATCCCCTGTCATACGTCTACCTCC
Source organism: Pinus taeda (assembly GCA_000404065.3). Taxonomy (NCBI): domain Eukaryota; kingdom Viridiplantae; phylum Streptophyta; class Pinopsida; order Pinales; family Pinaceae; genus Pinus; species Pinus taeda. The sequence continues at coordinate 5,366 of APFE031311095.1, read as the reverse complement.
CCCTCACCCTCACCCTGTCCACCTCTCTCCCCAAATCTCCTACCCCTTCTCTCCCCCTCCCATCACTCCCACCACCACCCCTTCTCTCTACACCTCCCTCCCTCTCTCTCTCTCCCTCTCTCTCTCTCTCTCCCAATATCTCCCTATCTCCCCCACTCCCTCTCCCTCTCCCCCTTCCCCTCTCACTGACCCTATCCTCCTCTCTCTATCCTTGTCTCCCTTCACTACCAACCCTTATCTCTCCTCGTCCTTCACCATCTCTCTTTCCCTCTCTCTCCCCATCCCTCCCCTTTTGTCTCTCCCTCCCTTGGTATCTCCCTCTCCCTCTTCCTTGCTATTCCCCATGCTTGCCCCTCCTCCTCTGCCTCTTTGTCTACCTCTGCCTCTCCCACTCTATTACCCTCTCCCTATCACTCTTCCACTCTCTCTACCTCTCCCGCTCTCACTCTCCCTCTCCCACTCCCCCTCCCCTCTTTTTTCCCCTCCATATCTCTCCCAAACCTATCTATACCACTCCATCTCCTTCACCCTATCCTTCTCTCACCCCCATCACCCACTCCTTCTCTCCCTACCATCACTCCACCTACCACCCCTTCTCTCTCCGCTTCCCTCCCTCTCTCTCTCTCTCCCTATCCCCCCACCTATCTTTACCTCCCGCTTCCCCTCACCCTATTCTCCTCTCTCCACCATCTCCCACCCCTTCTCTCCCCCTCCCATCACTTCCCCTACCACCCCTTATCTCTCTGCATCCCTCCTTCTCTCCCTCCTCTCCCTCTCTTCCCCATCACTCCCTCATGTCTCTATCCCTTCCTCTCTCCTCTCCCTCTCCCTCCCATCCTCCTTCCAATGCCTTCCCCTCTCCCTTTCCCTCCTGCTTCACTCCCTCTCCCCTACCTCCTCTCTCCCCCTTCATATCGTCTCTCTCTCTCCGCCCTCCCTTTGTTTCACCACCCTCTCTCTCCCCCTCCCTCCTCTTTCTTTCCCCTCCCCTTCTCTCCCCCACATATCTCTACCTCCCTCGTCTCCACCCCTATCCTCCTCTCTCCCCAAATCTCCAAGCCCTTCTCTCCCCCTCCCATCACTCCTCCTACCACCCCTTCATTCGCTTCCTCCCTCCCTCTCTCTCTCCCTCTCCCTCTCTCCCTATCTCTCCCACTATCTACCTATCTCCCCTCTCCCTCTCTCTCCCTTCCCCTCTCCCTCACCATATCTTCCTCTCTCCCACATCTCTCTCTCCTCCTCTCTCTCTCTCCCCTTGCCTCCATTCCCTACCACCCCTTGTCTCTTCCCCTCCCTCCCCATGTCTCTCTCCTTCTCTCTCCCCATCCCTCCCCCTTCGTCTCTCCCTCCTTTCCTATGTCCCTCTCACCTATCACTACCTCTGCCTCTCCCTCACCCTATCATCCTCTCACCGCCATCATCCACTCCTTCTCTCACCCTCCCATCACTCCCGCAACTACCCATTCTCTCTCCACCTCCCTCCCTCCCTCTCTTCCTCTCCCTCTCCCTTTCTCTATCTCTACCTCTATCTCCCTGTGTCCCCCTCTCCATTTCCCTTCCTCCATCTCTCTCTCTCCCTTCCCCTCACCCTAACCCCATATCTCTCTCCTATTATCCCTCTCCTCTTCTCTCCCCTATCTTTCTGTCCTCCTCCCTCTCTCTCCCCGCCTCTCTTCCCTCCCACCCCTTCTATCATCTCATCCCTATCGATCTCTCTCGCCCTCTCTAGACCCATCCCTCCCCATTTCTCTCTCTCTCCCTTCCTCTCTCCCTCTCCGTATCTCCCCTTCTCCTCCTGCCTTACCCCACCCCCTCTCCTTGTTTGTCTACCTCTCCCTCTCCCATTCTCTTCCCCTCCCGCTATCCCTCTTCTGCTCTCTCTCCATCTCCCCCTCTCTCCCTCCCCCTCTCTGTTCCCATCCCCCTCTCTCCCCCCACCTATCTATACCTCCCCCTCTCCCTCACCCTATCCTCCTCTCTCCCCCAATCTCCCACCCCTTATCTCCCACTTCCATCACTCCCCTCCACCCCTTTCTCTGCCCACCTCCCTCCCTCTCTCCTTCCCTTCCCTCTCTCTCTATCTCTTTCCACATCCCCATTCTCCCTCTTTCTCTCTCTCCCCCTCTCTCTCTCTCTCTCTCTCTCTCTCTCTCTCTTCTCCTCTCTGTTTCTCACTCTCTCTCTCCCCCTCCCCTCCTCTCTCTCTCTCTCTTCCTCCTAGTACTACCACACTTGCACTCCCTCTCTCTCTTTACCCTTCCTACCACACCCCCACTCCCTCTCTTGCTCCCTCCCCCTCTCTCTCTCCTACTCCTTACTCTCATTATCACCATCATATCATGAAACACCCTAATTTAGGATGTCATTTAAGAAACAAAAAGATAATATTGGGTATCTTAATCCTATCATTTAACATATATAATCCACTTCATGTAGCAAGCAAAAAGATCTTATGAATTGGAAATGAATAATCATCACATTATTCAAGAAACACAATCATTATATCATCTAAGAAATAATAAAAGAAATACATACATAATTTTATACAAATTAAACTTGCAAAAGGTATCTACACATATTATCTAATTAGCAAAAACATAGCCATCGTATCACATAAACAAACAAACAAAAATGTTTTCAGTTAAACAAATGTTATTTTAAGTCTCTTTTCACATTTAAATAAACAACCACATACAGTTCGCATGGCTTATAAAAATAAAACAATTCTACTCATAAATAAATTATTTTATATCATCAAATTTACAAAAAATAAAAAATGTAATATAATTTAATATTGAATAAGTTAAATATTTACTTTACCCTAATGGAAATATTCCATAAAAATATAAATGACGTAAAACCTAGGCTATTGAAAATCTTATGGAAGAATAAGCACTCGATCTTTTTATGAAAGCAGTTGAGGATGATAGCGAGAAGCAACTACTTCATAACCACAAGACAGTAAAGATATGTGGAGTCCTCCAGAAAATTCATGTCAACTTCTATTTTCCCAAACATCTAAATTGATCAAATTTTTAAAATACAAATATTTCATTAATTGTAAAATTTAAGAAAATAATATTTTTAATAAAGAGAAAATTAAAATTACATGACTGCTAATATTTAATAAATGTAAAATCACAACCTAATTTAAATAACAAATTTCATTCTTCTATATATAGATATTTTAATAATAAAGTGTAAAACTTAAAATATGAACATTTCTATATAATATATATATATATATATATATTTAAACCTGAATTAATAATTCATTAAGCTAAAGCTAAACTTTTTAGATGCAATTATTTTTTCATATAAAAATTTAATGCACATTACACTCTATGATATAAATATAATAAACAAAAACATATTTTAAAAATATTTTTTTTTTTAAATAAATCATTAAAATAGAATAGTGGTGCTCGGATAGACTGCTACCAAATAAAATAAAAGAGAGAAATAATTATCTAATAAATTCATAAATTAAAACCCATTAATAATCACTTGCATGGGTTCTATATGAATGCAACTTAACTTACATGTGTGAGCCAATAAATATATATAGTTTTAAAATCCTATTTATATTTCTTCAGATTTTCAACATTTTATATCGGTTTTTAATTTCTTTTTCAAGGTGTTATCTCTCAGCAAAGTACTTGAGAGAGACTTTGATCCCCACCTTCTGGAAATATGCCAAAATGTTCATAATTGGAGAGGGAAAGATTTTTTAAATTTCCCACGACAAGATTTCTATGAAGAAGACTCAAACACTAAATTTGGCAAAAAAGACTCAAACACCCAGAAGCTTTCCCGTGGGAGAAGGAGCTAGTGAGGTTTTATGACAAAGAACATTGCAATAAGATTAATGGAATTCCTTATCAAGACAAAGAAAAATATCCAATAATAACATTAGATTATTAATAAGTAATTAATGCCATTAGGGACCAAGAACAAATCTAGAAGATGGAAAGAAAACAAAAAAATTAAGAGGAATTAATGGGATTGCTGAATAACAATTAAGATTAAAGGATTACGGACCAAGAAAAAATTTAGAAGATCGAAAGAAAACAAAAAAATTAAAAAGAATTAATGATATTTTTGACAAAAATTAAGATTGAAGGACAATTAGATAAGAGATTAATGAGATAGGGAGCAATAACAACAAAGTATTAATATTTGAAAAATTAGGCCACTAAGGTAGTGATGGAGGAATTCTAATAGAAACAAAATACATGAAAATTTGAAATTAAAATTCTGCCCTAATCTATTCCACCAAAACTCGAGAATAAGTCATGAATATAATTATGAATATAAAATCAATAGAAGAACCATACCGTTCAATCATAGTTGCAACCAATATCACTGTTACCGCTCTCCCGTGTATACCTCCATCCATCATGGGTCGATTTTCTGACTTTCATTCTTTAGTTCGCTAATATTCTTGGTCGACCTGAGATTTAAATAACATCCATTCTAACAAAACAGAAGGACAGACCCACAATCATATGAAAGAAGCAATCAATGCAAAAAAAAGCAATCAAATGCAAAAGACAGTGAAAGAAGCAACCAATGCAAAAGACAATGAAAGAAAGAGAGATAGAGGATACACGTGTGTATTCACATGTCTTTGCTACCCATTAGAGTGTTTATTTACTAGAGACACGACTCCATGCATCTCTGGGTCGGCTTTCATTCATTCATTCCAGGACTTTCTTAGTCGAATTCAGATTTAAATAACATCCTTTCTGACAAAATAGAAAGACAAACCCACAGGCATAGAGTCACGAACTATAGGTTCACAGACTTATACATCGAATGCTAGGCCATCCCTCGTGTATTTCAAAAGACCTCGGCTGAAAGAGCGGATCCCAGGCCATCCCTCGTGTATTTCAAAAAGGCTGTGATCGGTTGAAGGAGCGGATCCCAGGCCATCCCTCTCTATTTCAAAAAAGTTGTGATGGGTTAAAGGAGCAGATCAAATCTAAACGGAAGCCTGAGATTCGTTTCTTGAAATTGTATTGAGATTCTTTTCAAAAATTCATCTATCCACGTCGGGTCAAAAAATTCATCTCTCCAGGTCGGGTCAAAATTGGAAACCACGTCATTTATCCACGTCTCCGCAAAATTGGAATGTTCAACGTTCAAATTGAATTTCAATTTAAACGGAATCTTTGGTAGTCAGTAACGTAATATACTGGTGCAGGCCCTTTGTGGTCATCCCTCGTGTATTTCAAAAAAGTTGTGATCATTAAAGGAGTGGATCAGCATATACAACGAAAAGGACTTAGATGCTTTTCTTGAAATTCTAGTGCAAAGCAGTTGGGTAAAACATTGAGAGTCTTTTCAAAAGAGCGGATCAACGC
>APFE031311089.1:40899-59839 GCA_000404065.3 Pinus taeda | reverse complement strand
TGTCAGTCGGGGGATGATGTCTTTGTGACTGACCCACTTCTGTTCTGAAATAAAGAAGCCAGCAAAGCAAGTTTTGGCGGGATGACTCACGATGTTGATTGCACTAAATGGAGTTCTCCCTAGTTGAGAGGGAGTGTTAAATTTGGACAACTAGGTCCAAACTCCATGTTCTGATGCTCAGATTAAGAGGCTAATATTTTTGTTGGATTCCTCTTTCTGAGAGGTGTAAAATCCATATAAAAATAATCTTAATCCGATGAGCAGAACTTATATTTTGAATTTATTATTCTTAATAAATTATATGTGCAAGGTTCGCCAGTTTTGTAATGTAGGCTCACATGCCCAACAGATGTGTCACACACCCCCACTGATGGATATATATACAGGAAAAGTTGGAGAGAATTTCATCACAACTCAACTCACATCTTCCTCTCTCATCTTAGAGAGTCTGAGCTACCTGGAGGACGAATTTCAGCCACACGTGGGAAGGACGAAGAGGACAGACCGTACGGATTTTTCTGCTGCTAGGGTTTAGCAGGAAGTTTGACCAGCGTTGACTTTGGTCAACGCTTTGTCCAATCAAGCTGAAAATTGGTGGAAAGTTCGATTTTTGAAGGCCGTACTATCTGGCACAAAAATCGAGGTCAAAGGGTTGACCGTTTTGCTGTTGCGTTGACTTTTAGCTTGCTGCCCCTGCACTGACTTTTCAGGACAGCGTTGACTTTTATAGAATTGACTTGGGTTGACTCATCTACTGGTTGGAGGGTTGTTGTGACACATCTGGGCTGGCTGACCAAAGGAGACTTTGCTGGTTGAAGCATCCTGTTGACCGCCGAAACGAACACACACATTTTTCCTGTTTCTGATTTGTCTTCTGTAAGATCTGCTTATATGTTCTATCTGCATTTTGCTTAACTACTTGTATGATTGCTGTGAGAAAAGTGAAATTGCTCTTAGCATAGAACATCTACAAAACTTTACAAATTAGGACAAAAATAAAATTATATACTAGTAAACAAGTAAATTCCTTAACACACACCTCCATTTTCTTTGCCCACTATCTTTGGGAACTAAACCCACAACAAGGTTGTAATGACTTGTTTAGTTGCTCCCCCCTCACCCCCAAATCCAAGAACGAAAGTAAGAAAAATAGAAGAAAGGACACATAACAAAAAAATATCAAACCACAAATTAGCATGGCCATGCTCTCAAATGTGAAGGGAAAAAAATTAAGAGTAGAAAAAAATCACAACAATAGAAAAAAACAACAAAACTAACAAAAAGAAATCAAGAAAAGAGAAACAACAGATAGAGACACCTATCTGCAACCCCAAAATGCATCGATGGACAACCAAGGACAACCTGCACAAAATATCAACATATCTTATGAGAAATATTAATTTCAGACCAACAATATTATGAGTAACCTTATGCACTAAAAAATCAAACCAAAATTGTTAAGAGGGAGGAGAGTTGTTGTATTTGAAATGAGAAGGATTTCGTAACAAATCATACATAAATATTGCACCAAAAAGGAACTCACCTCTACCTTTGTCTTTACCTTTACACTCCACTACTATCTCTCTCTCAAAAAGATATTTCAATAGTTTCATTAGTGATTCGTCATATTCCATTGTCTGCATTGCATTTTACTCAATAAGACATTATGAAAAATACTAAATACACACAAAATGTTGTGAGACATTATGAATAATCTTGTGCACTAAAAAATACATCTTTTGCAAAGAATAAAAAACATAAACACTAAATAGATAAGCAGGGATGATCATATATAGGTAAAAGGGTAAATAGTGGATCATATATGGATATTTGCACCAAAAGAAAACTCACGTGTACCTTTGCCTCTGACTTTGTGCTCTATTGTAGTCTCTTCCTCACAAATACATTTCCACACTTTACTTAGTGATTCTCCACATTACATTACCTGCATTACAATGTGGTCAATGATTAGATAGAAAACAAATAATGTAAGATGCCTTGAATTTAAACACAAAAATGGAACCATACATATCACCTCAATCTTTGCCTTCACTCACCATGCTTGTATAAACATGGGTTGTTATCACCTGCCTTAATTTCCCACACAATATACCAAACAAACACTTACATATAATATGAAAAATCATAAACCAAAACAAAAAATCTTATGAGTAATAATTTGAAAAATTACATCTTATGTAATGACCAAAAATCATAATTCCTCAACAAGGGGGAAGGAAAAGAATTGTACTGAAATTAAAAGATATCCATGTCGAAACTAGAAGAGAACACACTTTCTGCCCTTGTTCTTCAACACATTAGCAAGTCGCTCCATACAAAAACCATTTTCGTAATTTTCTCGATACTCCACAACCTACCTCTACCCACATTTGCATAACACACATTATAATTATATACATAAATCTCAATTAACATAATCTGCATCTATTTAAACATAAGTCTTGCAACAAAATATAACTCACCCTCTATCTTTGATTATACCTTTGCGATGGTGGCTCACAACTCTCTCACGCAAAGAAAATAGTAATTTCACCAGTGTTCCTTCAACATTCTTAATCCACACTACATCTACATTTCAACAAACACATATGAGATAATGATGAAGCAACAAATGAGTTAAATAAAAATGGACATAGAACCATATAATTATGTAGTAACAAACAAGTTCATCCCCCATATATACCTTGTTTGCCTTTAAGCATGAACAAGCACTTCGCCTTTGCACATTACACATGTCTTGCACAAAATATAACTCACCCTCTATCTTTGCTTACACCTTTGCTATCATGCCTCACATCTCTCTCACGCAAAAAAAATAGTAATTTCACCAGGGTTCCTTCACCTTTCTTAATCTGCACTGCATCTACATTTTAACAAACGGACATGATAAAATGATGAAGCAAGAAATGAGTTAAATAAAAATGGACACAGAACCATATAATTATGTAGTAACAAACAAGTTCGTCCCCCATACATACCTAATTCACCTTTGCTCATTACACTTGTGGACTCTAGATCATCTGTAAACCCACACTATTGAACCCAAAGAAAAAGTGAAAAAAACAAAAAACAAAACAAAACAAAAAAAGATAAAAAAAACACACACAAGATAAAAATATCAAACTGTAAATTAGCATGGCCATGCTCACAAATACAAAGATATAATAGCCACAACATGAAAAAAACAAAATAATACAACAAGAATAGAAACAATATAACCAACAATATAAAAATAACAAAAAATAAATAAAAAGACATAAAAAAGACAAATAAGAAATAGCCTTCGCACTATAACTGCAAAAAGCGTCCATGGCCAACCAAGGGCACCCTGCACATCAAAAAATAAACAAGTATTAAATAGAGATCAGAAAATGTTTTGAGAAATATTAAATACATATCAAATATTGTAGAAATATGAAACAAAGATCAAAATATCTTAATCTTAATGGAGACTGAAAATCTTATGAGTAATCTAATTCACTAGAAAATACATCTTATGCAAACACCAAAAATCATAAACACTAAACAAGTAAGGAGGGAGGAGATCTAGAGTATTTGCAATAAGAAAGATTACATAGCAGATCATATATGGATTTTGCATCAAAAGAAAATTGACTTCAACCTTTGCCTTTGCACTCTACTACAATGTCTCTCTCATGAAAATATTTCAGTAGTTTCATCACGAATCCTCCACATTCCTTTCCCTGCATTACATTGCATTCAATAACTAAACAAATGATTAATAATGTAAGATGGACCAAATATAAACAAAAACACAAATGGAACCATACATATATATCACTGCAACATAGGTTTCCATACCAAAGGATGCATGGGTTTTACACCAAATAGGAACCAACAATAGCAAACAAATTAACAATAAGAAAACAAGAGGAACAACAGACAGAGACACTAATCTGCAACTCCAAAATGCGTTGATGGCCAACCAAGGACACCCTACACACCAAAAAGAAAAAATATGAGTAATATTAAATGCACACAATGTCCTAAGAAACACAAAACAAATATCAAAACATTTTATGAAAAATATTAATTAGAGACCAACAATATTATGAGTAGTCTTATGCACTAGAAAGTTAAACTAATGCAAGCAATAAAAATCATCAACCCCAAACAGATAAATAGCGAGAGTTGTTGCATTTGAAATGAAAAAAAAAAATTAACAAATCCTAAACAAATTTTGTATCAAAAAACAACTCACTTCTACCTTTGTATTTGCCTTTGCACTCTACAACAATCTCTATCTCATAAAGGTATTTTAGTAGTTTCGTTAGCGATCCTCCACATTCCACTATTTGCATTACATTACACTCAATAAAACATTATGAAAAATATTAAATAACACTAAAAATCTTAAATCCTAAATGGATTAGGGAGGATCATATATAGCTAAATAGTGGAACATATATGGATATTTGCACTAAAAGAAAACTCACCTCTACCTTTGCATTTGCCTTTGCACTCTACTATAACCTCTCCCTCACAAGTATATTTCAGAAGTTTAGGTAGTGATCTCTCCATGTTACATTACATGAAAAATAATTAGATAAATGACAAATAATGTAAGACATCTCAAATTTAAACACACACCTCAATAATTAGATATGTTGGAGTGTCTGCCTCTCGATGGCTTCAGTCCCTTGGGAGGGTAGGCATCACCGATGCCACAACCGGTTGTCAGGGAGGGTTTGGCATGTGTGAGGGATCGTAAGTTATACCTATGGCAAGTGTTGTTATCCAATGAGGCATCATCATCAACCGGAATCGGAATCGTAGGCCCTTCAAGGGTGGACGGGGATGGGGGCGGGTAGCTAGGGGGGCTGATGCCAGGGGACAGGAGATCGGATTCAAATTACAAGAAGAAAGAGCAACCCCAGACAAAGAAAAAGATGCAAAGGCGTGATCAAAAAGTAAATGACAAGATGTTTCCAGGGAGGAGGGAGAGAGAACAGTACCCGAAAGCAAACCAAATCCAGAAGAGTGTGATCGAGTAACCCTTGCTGAAGGTGGTCAAGCTGTCGGTTGATGAGTGCTTTTGCCAGTGTCCTTTTGACGTGTCTGTGGTCTATTTTGTGCTTTCTGTGCGGGTTCCTCTAATCCTCCTGCCTGTGTCTGTAGCCCTACCAACTTCTCCACCGAGCCCACCTCTTTGCTTTCATTTGTAATCAACGACATTCCTTATAAAGATGGCCAACCTCATGGCACCTTTTGCATCTAAATGGGACCCCTTCATAGTCCAAGATCTGCAGCCTGGTGAGCCCTCAATACTATAATCTCAAGCTTTCGACTAGTCCATCCCTGGTATCCAAATGCACAAAGATTCAGGCGATAGCCATGTTCCTCACCTCTATAAATGATTTGTCATGGTCCAGATAAATGCCCAGATCATCGCCAATGCAACGAAATACATCCTCCAAGAAAAAATGAAGCAGTAAACCGAGGATCTGCACCCATATAGGTCCAGCACCCATCTTCTCCTTGTCAAGATCGAATAGTGATGTCCACCGCTTCAGTAGCACTGGTGCCATCTCTATGTGCCAAAAGTTCGACATGACCCAATTTGCATGATCAGGGTGTTCAGAGCAAACCAGCCCCTTGTCATGGTCAAAACAGAAGGTAGTTGTTCGAGGATTTGTCCACAAATCTCCACAACCCATCGTTTGAGTCGCGATGTGGTATAGTTCCCCCCGCACTCTTCCAACCAAAACTGTGCTTGCCGTGTCCAAAACTTATTCCATTTTAATTCCTTCCCAAAGACCAGCAGACACCCACGCTCCCTAACCTTAGTGCATTTGGACTTTTTTCTTGGTTTTTCTGTGAGCCCTCTACTAATTTCCCTACATCATGGGGCGGGTTGTCCTCTGCTTCCGAAACCCTAGCTTCATCCTACTCAGTTATAATATGAGGCACTCCTTCGAAGCATCCAAAAGTCTTCACAAATTGGGGCGATCAGATTACCTAAGGAGTAGGGTTTGTCTCCGCAGGTCTCCTTTGCCCTAAGATCTTTGTGCGATAGTCTTCTGCCTCAGCCCTAAAAACCCCATCCATTGTTGTGGAGGTCTCCCCAAAACCTGCTGCCAAATTGGATAGTTGTTCTTGCTCCCATAATTGTATCTCTGAAGGTGACGGAATAGTAAGAACAAGGTGCGGGTGATAGTCCGTCAAGAAGGGCTCTAATGGGTCTAGTGATGCGGTGGTGCCAGGAAACGATATGGAGGGTTCAAACCCTAGGGTAGAAAATGAGGCCTCCCCCTCACCCACAGCAGAGATATAAGCATCTACCTGATCGGCCAATTCCCGAGCAGTAGCTGGTGAATACATATTGGCTTGCTGAGGTGGATCATCAATCCAGATCGACATAGAATCTATGGAATCGTTCAAGTAGTCCACTAACTCCGCCACCATCTCAGCTAAAAGTCCTAAACGGTATCAAACTCCAAAAAACTTCCACGGATAAGGGCGCTCGGGAGTGCTAACCTTGTCTGCTTTCAAACCGTAGCAGCAGTCGCTTGCAATTTGTATGTCGCGTCCTCCTCCACCGCCAGCAACTGCCTCTTCAGACCTCCCGCAAGATTTTATCCTAGCCCTAATCTTTTGTTGACCTTCGCGACGATGCGAGATTTCAAAGCCATTTTCCTTCCATTTGGATACATTAAATGAAAAAAGAAATATTTATTTTTTAGGCAAAAGAGTCAAAAGTGTCACCACAAGACCAAGTCAGCCCTCCTTGGGAACAAGTCAGCCTAGGCTCCAACACCCACCTATTCAACCTCTTGGATGTGTATATATAGAGGGCAACTCAACCACTTTGGAGACCATTTATTCACTCATCATGTCCATCGATCTTTGTGCCAAGAAAAGAAGGAAAAACCAGCAAAGTCAAAGGAGAGAGAAAGAGGAGAAAAGGAAAGAGAAAATGAAGAATTTTCTGCAATAATTCTGTGATTTTTTTAGAGATTTTGCAAGCCCGAAATTTCAGGGACCGGAAAAGCAAGAGCCAAAATTTCAGGAGATGACTAGATTTCAGATGTTTGACCAGAGTTGACTTTGACTTGATGGAGAAGCTTTGAAGGAGTGTTGAATTGGGTCTATGTGGCACTCTTTGTCTTGGTTTTTGGGTTTGGATATCTCACTTTGATATGATTCTAAAAGAAAATTAGCTGAAATTTCAGGAGATGACTAGATTTCAGATGTTTGAACAGAGTTGACTTTGACTTGATGGAGAAGCTTTGAAGGAGTGTTGAATTGGGTCTATGTGGCACTCTTTGTCTTGGTTTTTGGGTTTGGATATCTCACTTTGATCTGATTCTAAAGGAAGATAATTTTCTTGGGTTTTCCCCCTTGTGGGGTTTTTGCCCTGGCTTGGAGGCTATATCTTTGTGTTCTTGTCTCTTGTGATCTTCATGTTTTCGTACTTTTGGTAATTGCTTGATGAAAGAAGAAAAACACAAAAATCTAATAAAGAAGCCAACAAATTCACAAGTAATTATCATGACAGAGAAATCAACCCTAATCTACAAGAACTTTGATTTCTCAACATGAGGTACCTGAAAATCGTTTGAGGAAGGTAACCCGAATTCTCTGAGGCAGCGTGAAAACTTTTGAGGTTGATCTTGTGCAACAATACCCCTGAGATGGGACAATATCATTCTCCTGAAGCAATCCGAGAATTCTGGAGCATAACAGAAGTTTTCCTGTAGCAGTTGAATCTTCCTGAAGGTTTGTTTTGAGGAACTGGTTAGAGACTGTGCCAGATTGGAATCTCCTGAAGATAATACAGGTCCTGATGCAAGTTGCGGAGGAGCTTCCTGAGGTAACTAGAAGGTGGAGTCAACAGATTTTGGAACTCGGCATTGACCCTCCTGTAGCAGATTCGGACTAAGGGTACTCCATTAAGTCTTCTGATTAGAATTTGCAAGAGAATACTAGTTGTGCAGTGTGCACTACTTTAGTCTGCGAATTTGTAAAGACAATTCAGATCATGGTAGATAGGTGTAAAATTGTTCATTGGTTACATTCTGTTGAACTTGGAACTCGTAGTTGATTGGTTGAATCTCAATTTGTAAAGACAATTCAGATCATGGTAGATAGGTGTAAAATTGTTCATTGGTTACATTCTGTTGAACTTGGAACTCGTAGTTGATTGGTTGAATCTCAATACAGTTGGACGTACTATTGCACTACATGTGTAAATGAACAGTGACATTGTTGTTGAATGAACAGTAATGTTGTTGTTCTTAAATGAGCAGTGATGTTATTGTGGATCATATTATACTGTACTACTGAATGGGTTGTTTGTTTTCACCACTGAATGAGCAAAAGAATTTTATTGGAAACCCTAGTTATCTGAAACTCTAGGGCAAAAAAAATTCCCTAGGATATCACAAGCCAACATATTTATACCTTTGCACAGGAAACACAAAATGTAGAACAAAATCAATGTAATATCCTGTTTTAACCCTCTTGAATACTATAAATTTTTTATTTCTGTAGTTAATAAAAATGACCAAGGTCAACGAAGCAAAAGCAGTTAAAGGGGCTATGTTACCACAAGTGGGGAAAAGGTGAGGGAGTCTATGGGATTTCTTTATGTCTAAAAATCCTATGTTCATTCTACCTATCCTAACCTTATCATCTTCACCTTATTAAGCCATGAATAGTGGAGAAAACCATTTCCTAGAGTTAAGCCATCACTCCTATAGCAATGTGTCTCCTCTACATTTTTGGAACAAGAAAAAGTAGTGGGAGGAAGTTTATGTTGAGAATTCATGTATGGGAAATTTGAATTGGAAGGAAAAGACTGAGAGAGGGAAAAGCAAAACAAGTACTTGAACAACAGAAAAAAATAAGCCATGACCATAAAGATCAGACCAGCCATGAAAATGAGCATATACATGTGTTAAAAAGAGTCAAGGAACTCAGAAAATCTGCAAAAAAATTAAGATAAGATTTGGACCTCTCTATGCCCTCACTAAAGTGCATGGAAGAGGGAAACTTCTGAGGGACTAAAAGCAAAGGAAGTCCTCCCTATGTTGTGACAGGCAGGTAATGTGCCATGCATAGAGCTGCTCTATCTTCTGAAAAACTTGGCAGTGACAATTGACTTGGTCTACAATTCATTTAGGCTAAGTTCTGAATCTTATTTTTCCTTCCTACTTTGCCCTCGTGGTATCATAGCCCAACTAGGGGGTGTTGTCCAGAGTGGACTACCTATGGTTGGGTTGAAATCACTCAATCTCAACCAGTTGCCTAGATTTCATCTTTTTATTTAGATGAACCTCTTATAAAATGCTGAGAATTTTATTGTTTATGTATGTTTCAAAAATGTTGTCATGAATGTTAAAACACTGTGCTGAAAGATAAATTAAATTCTGGAATATTGAATCTTCTACTGCATAAATGATTTTAGAAATTTGTTTTCTTAGTTTTGCATGTTTTACTTTTGTCTCTAGCCATGTTTTACAAGACTCAACTTGTTGGTTTTGAGAGTAAATGAAAATGATGTCTCTGAGATAAGCTCTAGAAAATGGTGGGACATCCACTGAGGGCCTAATGGATAAACGAATACAATGTTCCAGACCCACCGCATATTAGGCATAATCCATTTCAAGCCATTCACATATTTGGCAGGTTTATGTGGTCTGTTTATGCTACGTACTAGTATTTACCTCAGACTGATATTGCAATTGTTGTATTCATGTTTATTTGTTTGCTTTCATTAAGAGCAATAATTTTTGGCCATCCAACGGCCATGGAAAGGCTGACCTTTATCTACTTCACAGGTTGGTGACTTAACTTGAATGTTGTGCACAGGTGATTCTCCCTTGGGAAAATATTTTAGTCTGAAATCTATATAGGGTATATTAAAAAGCATAGAGATCATGTTACCCTCTGAAAAAAAATTATGCAGGGGCTTTATTGGTGAAGATTTCAAAATTCAAGGATCACATGGCTTACAGTGTGGTAAATTATTCCACTCAACTGAACATTTAATGTTGTTGTTTGGCAATATTTGCTGGTTTGCTAGATTGGTTAATCTTGAGATATATATGGAAGCAAACCCTTCTTTTTGACTGATATTAAACTCAAACTGATATTGCAATTGTTGTATTCATGTTTATTTGTTTGTTTTCATTAAGAGCAATATTTTTTGGCCATCCAACGGCCATGGAAAGGCTGACCTTTATCTACTTCATAGGTTGGTGACTTAACTTGAATGTTGTGCACAGGTGATTCTCCCTTGGGAAAATAGTTTAGTCTGAAATTTATATAGGGTATGCTAAAAAGTATAGAGGCCATGTTATCCTCTGAAAACAAATTATGCGGGGACTTTATTGGTGAAGATTTTCAAATTCAAGGATCACATGGCTTACAGCGTGGTAGATTATTCCACTCAACTGGAAATTTAATGTTGTAGTTTGGCATTGTTTGCTGGTTTGCTAGATTGGTTAATCTTGAGATATATTTGGAAGCAAACCCTCGAATTGACATTCCATAGGTGTCTCAAAGCAAATAAGGAGTTGAGAATGTCAACAAAGAAGACAAGGGGCTTTCCTAGAGAGTACTTTTTGAATCAGGTTTCTCAAAGTTTCTATCATGCCTATCAAAGTAGGTACTCAGTATCGAATAGTGGCAATAATTTAGTCTCTCAGGGGATTAATTTCTTGATCGTGTGTACTATTATTGTAGCATTTCCAGCTCTCTTTTCGTTTGTTTTTGGAATACCCTATGTTTTTTTTTTCTGGTTTTTGAATGTTATTTGATAATGACAAGGCAAGGGTGCCCTTCCCCAAGCTTTGTTGTAAATGAAGAATCCTTTAACAGATTGAGGGGTCAAGGTGGCTTGCACCTAGCTCTGAAACTGCATAGAATGCCCTGACTGCATTGGCAAGATGGTCCACAAGTTGTGGAATATTGTTAATTAGTATGTTCTATGTTGAGAGCAAATTTACTTCAATTTTCCATATTAGCTCAATATCAATTCTAGATTAACAATCACATTTAGCATGATAGTAAAATGCAGATAGAACATAAACATAAATCACAGAAAACAAGCCAAGACAAGAGGACACAAGATGTGGTGCCAGCCAGGGACAAACCCCAATGTGGGGAAACCCTTGATCAATTCTTCTTATGTTCTTCAATAGTTCAGTAGAGAGAGAGATAGTACATATACATTAGAAATCAACATTTTGACTTATCAAAATAAGAGCAGAGATCTTTTGTATGAAGATAACACATGAGGTAGCTGATCTAAACTCAAGCGAAGGCATACTGCTTCAACTAATCCTTCAAGGTGACTCCATCACCATGCTACACCCATCATTGTGTTGCACCTCATCATCATGTTGCACCTGTCATTGTGTTGCACCCAATCAATGAGCTGCTCTCATCACTATGTTGCTCCCATCACTGAGTTGTACCTCATCATTGCACTATGCATACTGCAATACATCATCATCATCATGCTGCACCCATCCTCACTGTCACCTATATGCTGCATACTGCAATACTGTCATGGGACAGCCTTAGCTGCTTGTTATGGCTTGCAGCCTAGCAAAGCAGCTAGCGGTAGCAACCCTTCAAATCAAGCTCACGGATCATCACCAATATGCCTAGACAGTCCTTAATTAGGCCACACTGTCATCTACAACAATGTGCAATCATGACAGTAATACAAGACTACTAATGGGCCTCTCTCAACAGCAGATAAGGGTTGTGTAATAAGTCTTCCCCCATGACAGCTTCTAAACAATGGTAGTCCTTCTCTTCCACGCTGGAAGTCCCACTACCCTTGGTCTTTAGAATAGATAACCCTTTTCCTTACCTAAAGGCTCCTTCTGCTTGCTGCATATAAGAGCTTTACAAATTGATTTTTCTGCCAGCGTATAGGAGTCTTTGACTGTGTATAAGGGTCACCCTTTGAATAGCAACTAGGGCTCTTTAGAACTACAGATTATAACACCTTTGATGACTGCGTTTGGGGCAGCACTGCGGAATAAGGCCATCCTTTAGGGCGCATCTGGACAGAGACTAGGGCACACACAGAACTGTGGCTAGGTCTCTTTAGAACAACATATAGACCTGTCCTTAGGGTAGTGGATTGAGGACCCTTTGAACAGCGTATGAGAGCCAACATTATGACTACGGTTAAGGCTTGAACTGACAGCAGTTAGGGCACATAAAACTGTGGCCTAGTCTTTTCAAAGATTGTGGATAGAAGACTGTGATTAGGGCCAGAACTGCGGCCAAAATTCTGTGGCTAGGACACTTCCTCACTGCGGCTAGGTTAAGGATAGATTCTCCTTTTTGGACTCACTTCCTTTGTTGTGATATCACCTTCTTCCCTGACTGTGTTAGGGCTTCTTGCCTTCATGACTGCGTGCTAGTTAGGGCATCATTAGGCCAGCGATTAGGGCTTCTCCATACCAGTGTTAAGCTTCTCTATGGCAGCGTAGAGCTAGGGCATCTTATTTTTAGGGCAACATATACTCTTAGGATCTCTCCTCCCACCAATACCCAAAGACAAATGGAGAGGAAGAGATCACAAGAGAGTGTGTCTAAAATGACTTGCAAGGCACCTCTATTTATACTAAAAAGTGGAGGACAAGTGGGGGCAATTTGGTTGCTGGCCAACCTTGACGAATTGTCCCATAACACAAATAAATTCATATCTCCATGAATACATGTCGAAATCGGATGATCTTTAGATCAATCCTACACCTCTCGATGAGAGGAATCCAAGAAAAATATCAAATGCCATGAATAAGAAGACCCACATGGAGTTTGGACCTAGTTGCCAATTTTAACACTCCCTCTCAACTAGGGAGAACTCCATTTGCTAATCCATCTGCCAGACTCTACTATCTCTACCATCAGTGCCTTGCACTGCTCTACTCTACTGAACTATGAAGAAGAAGAAGTGATCGAGAATGTATCATACCATCCTCTATTGACCCGAAGTCAATCCCATATAAAAGAGAGTGTCTCATACCACTCTTACTGATCCGAAATTAGTTCCAATAGAGAGAGTGTGTCATACCACTCTTACTGATCAGAAATCAGTTCCAAATAAGGAGAGTGAGTTATATCACCCTTACTGATCCGAAATCAGTTCCAAATAAAGAGAGTGAGTTATATCACTCTTACTAACCCGAAGTCAGTTCCAATTGGTCCCAGATCAATATCATCCTAGCATAGGGAGTACGGTAGTAACACGATGCATCCATCGGTGCTACTATGGTCCCTATCATCATTTCCCTACTCATTGGCCAGATGAGAGGTACTTCCCATGAGTCCCAGACTGCATGGGTAGGATGTCTCAGCAGGAGAAGGATGAACCACTCATCTTGCGTACATGTCGCCAGGGGTATCCCAAGGGAAGGCTGAACCACTCACCCTATGATTGTGTCTCAACAAGACAAGGATGAACCACTCATCCTACCTACATAGCAGACCACTAGGGGAAGGCTGAACCACTCACCCTATGGTTGCTCATCGCTCCATGATGTACCCCCAAGCCCCCCGGAGCTCCCAGAGCTCAATGTCCATATCATACAGGACCCTTAGGAGAGAATCTCTCCACGACTCCTAATCGTTCTCAAAAAGTCAAGAATTTAACCTTTCCCAGGGGCTTCATCTGAATATCGCCGACCTGCACATCAGTCTCAATGCGAAGGAGCCTTCTTGCTCCTCGATGTACCATATCCCAGATAAAGTGGTACCTGATGTCTATATGCTTGGAGCGATCATAGAACACAGGATTCCTCAACAATCGAATCCCCCTCTGGTTGTTACAGAAGATCACGATGATATCCAACACGTGTCCAATAGCTCACTAAAGAGATTCCACAACCAGACAGCTTCCCAGGAAGCCATACTCATAGCTATGTATCCGGCCTCATCGGTGCTCAAAACAACTGACTTCTGCTTCTTGCTCATCCAGGATATCGAAGCAAAACCCAAAGAGAACCAGCACCCAGAAGTGCTCTTGCGATCCTCCACACTGTCTACTCAGTCAGCATTTGAATAATCATGCAACTTCATATTTCTGGCAGTGTATCTCAATTCATGAGAGATTGTGCCCTGAAGATATCTCAAATGATTCTTGGCACCAATCCAGTGAGGCTCAACCATATATGAGTTCAACATGCTAACTGCAAAACATATATCCGGAGAGGAGTTCACCAAGAACATCAATGCTAGTATGAGTTTATGAAACTCATAGGCATTTCCCAAATCAAGTTCGGCATCACTACCGCATAACTTCTTAAAGTTAGGCTTCATCGAGGTAGTCACGGGCTTGCAGTTCACCATTCCAAATCCGGAATCCAACTCCCTCTTACTTTTGCAAATGAGAGGGTCTGCTCCTGTCAGAAAGAGGTCGTCCTCATAAGGTACCAGTATGAGAGGTCTATCATCTACAACCTTTAAGTAATGGTTTGGATCGACTTCACTCCTAGTGAATCTCAGCTTCATCAGATAGTTGTTTATCCTTTCATACCAAGCTCCGGGGTGCTTGCTTCAAGCCAGAGGGCTTTCTTCCACTTACATACATGAGATTCCTGATCTTGAATCTCAAACCCCTCGGGTTGTTCCAAGTCTGTGGACTTGCTATATGAGGGTAATGGTCCCCTTGTAAGGTTTCCTGCGATACATCTCGGACATGTACCTCCATGCTCTTCTTGAAATCAGGCATCCCTGTCACCATCTGACTCACATCAGGTAGGGCCCCATAATAAGCAGACCTTCATTGCTATAGAAGAGATGTGTCAACTGACATGGTCCCTAACGGACTTCCTGCAACTTGATACAAATTGCCAACCCTTAACTCAAAAGCATCTTTTAAGAATTGCTTATCCACACACATACCTTTCCATTGATGAATGCCACTTTGAAACCTTTGACTTCCATTGCCAAAATGGACACCAAGTTCTTCCTGAGATCAGGTACATAAAGAACTTCTTGTAAATGAATCGTGTTACCTTCATTCAATTGAGGGGTAACATTCCCTACACCCTTTCCGAGATAGGTGGCATTGACTCGAAGTATAATCTCCACGATTGTTTCCTTCTATATCAAATTAGAGAGAGCTTCCTTCTATCCGATGAAGTGCCTTGAAGCTCTACTATCAATAAGCCAGATTCTCAAAGAGTCTGGACGAGAAGTAGTGGAGAGGGCCAATATAAGATAATACTCCTTTAGCTTATCAGAAACAACATTTGATTCTTCATACCTGGAGATCCTTGCTTTCTGAAGAGTCGACCATTTCCCTGATGACCTGCATTCCTTTTTCCTTTGCTATTGTTCCTGTCATTCCTTTGATCATGGAAGATGCCACTGGAATGATTGTTATCATCATCAGGTGATGTGTCCCTTCTATTCGGACACTCCTTCGCATAATGGCCAAACTTATTTTAAGCAAGGCATCTGCCTTTCCTTCCACCCTTAGATCCAAACTTCCCATTGAAGTGACCTTTAGGTAGGCCACCAAATGCTTCCGCTGCACCACTATGATAATCTTCTTTGATTCGACTTCACCCTTGGTGAATTTGAAGAGGGATGAGGAACCCATTGAGCCTTTTTGCCCTTTCCAACTATCTTCAGTGATTGCTCCTTCACTCTTGCTTGGGCTTTGTCTTCGCCTCACCTCTAATACCATGTTAATTTTAGGTATGTTCTATGCTAAGAGCAAATTTACTTCAATTTTCCATATTAGCTCAATATCAATTCCAAATTAACAATCACATTTAGCATGATAGTAAAATGCAGATAGAACATAAACATAAATCGCAGAAAACAAGCCAAGACAAGAGGACACAAGATGTGGCGCCAGCCAAGGACAAACCCCAATGTGGGGAAATCCTTGATCAATTCCTCTTATGTTCTTCAATAGTTCAACAAAGAGAGAGATAGTACATATACGTTAGAAGTCAACATTTTGACTTATCAAAATAAGAGCAAAGATCTTCTCTATGAAGATAACGCATGAGGTAGCTGATCTAAACTCAGGTGAAGGCATACTGCTTCAACTGATCCTTCAAGGTGACTCCATCACCATGCTACAGCCATCATTGCGCTACACCTCATCATCATGTTGCACCCGTCATTGTGCTGCACCCAATCAATGAGTTGCTCTCATCACTATGTTGCTCCCATCACTGAGTTGTACCTCATCATTGCACTATGCATACTGCAATACATCATCATCATCATGTTGCACCCACCATCATCAAGCTGCTGCAATACATCATGTTGCTGCTATATATCCATGCCCATCATCATTATGCTGCACCATGCTGCACCCATCCTCACTATCACCTATATGCTGCATATTGCAATACTGTCATGGGACAGCCTTAGCTACTTGCTATGGCTTGCAGCCTAGCAAAGTAGCTAGCGGTAGCAACCCTTCAAATCAAGCTCACGAATCATCACCAATATGCCCAGACAGTCCTTAATTAGGCCACACTGTCATCTACAACAATGTGGCATCTTGACAGCAATACAAGACTACTAATGGGCCTCTCTCAACAGCAGATAAGGGCTGTGTAATAAGTCTTTCCCCATGACAGTTTTTAAACAATTGTAGTCCTTCTCTTCCACGCTGGAAGTTCCACTACCCTTGGTCTTTAGAATAGAGACCCTTTTCCTTACCTAAAGGCTCCTTTTGCTTGCTGCATACAAGAGCTGTACAAACTGATTTTTCCACCAGCATATAGGAGTCTTTGACTGTGTATAAGGGTCACCCTTTGAACAGCAATTAGGGTTCTTTAGAACTGTGGATTATAACACCTTTGATGACTGCGTTTGGGGCAGCATAGAGTCCTTCTCTTGCTGCGGAATAAGGCCAGCCTTTAGGTTGCATCTGGACAGAGACTAGGGCACACACAGAACTGTGGCTAGGTCTCTTTAGAAC
Organism: Pinus taeda; assembly: GCA_000404065.3. NCBI lineage: Eukaryota > Viridiplantae > Streptophyta > Pinopsida > Pinales > Pinaceae > Pinus > Pinus taeda. Next base: position 42,879 of record APFE031311089.1, on the reverse strand, counting down.
AGCGTATAGACCTGTCCTTAGGATAGCGGATTGAGGACCCTTTGAACAGCGTATGAGAGTCAACATTATGGCTGCGGTCAGGGCTTGAACTGACAGCAGTTAGGGCACATAAAACAGCGGCCTAGTCTCTTCAAAGATTGTGGATAGAAGACTGTGATTAGGGCCAGGACTGTGGCCAGAATTCTGTGGCTAGGACAGTTCCTCATTGCAGCTAGGGTAAGGATAGATTCTCCTTTTTGAACTCACTTCCTTGTTGTGATATCACCTTCTTCCTTGACTGTATTAGGGCTTCTTGCCCTCATGACTGCGTGTTAGTTAGGCCATCATTAGGCCAGCGGTTAGGGCTTCTCCATACCAGCGTTAAGCTTCTCTATGGCAGCGTAGAGCTAGGGCGTCTTCTTTTTAGGGCAGCGTAGAGCTAGGGCATCTTCTTTTTAGGGCAGTATATACTCTTAGGATCCTCCTCCCACCAAAACTCAAAGACAAGTGGAGAGGAAGAGATCACAAGAGAGTGTGTCTAAAATGACTTGCAAGGCACCTCTATTTATACTAAAACGTGGAGGACAAGTGGGGGCAATTTGGTTGCTGGCCGACCTTGACGAATTGTCCCATAACACAAATAAATTTAAATCTCCCTGAATACAAGTCGGAATCGGATGATCTTTAGATCAATCCTACACCTCTTGACAAGAGGAATCCAAGAAAAATATCAGCTGCCATGAATAAGACAACCCACATGGAGTTTGGCCCTAGTTGCCAATTTTAACAAATATGTATCCAAAGTTTTGAACTTTGGTGGAAAACATCACCACCCTCACTTAACTATTGAACCAAGACCCTTTTGACAACCCTTAACTTGGAGTTGGATCCATTAACAATATTATTTCTACCATGTAGAAAACTATATGCATAAAAGCACAGTCATTACTCTTTCATTTCATAATAAATACACAAGCAATAGCACTATACTTTGTACTATGGAGATATGATTAAAATCTTGTGGTCCTATCAGGTAACAGATTCCTTAATTTAGTTTTTGGACTCCTATTGGCAGATGACATTGTTCACTAGCATGCTTTCGTATCTGTTGCATGATAAATGCTTACATAAATGAAAAGATTGGGAGAATTCGGCATTCAAGAATCAAAAGGGTGACAATACTGAACTAGAGTCATTTTTGTAAAATCGCTCTTCCAAACAAATGTGTAATAAATTCTAAGCAATTCAGCCAAGATACTATAAAGGGGTTGGTTATGAATATAAGATTACCATAAACAAGGTAATGCTGGAAATCACTTCACTATCAGTAGCCCATTTGATCCAGTAGAAACATTTGTTGGAATCATTTAGTTTAAATAGGTAGATCTGTCAGTGGAATTGTCTCGTAGAGGTTTTGAAAACCAATAACAGAAATGGTATCCTCACAACCTGAATCAATGGGGGCAGGTTTTGCTACTAGAGAAATGCTTCTTGCTCCTGGGTCCCATTTATGTTTTAAGAATGGGAAAAGAAACCATTCCTTGCAATGGCACATTATTAGCAAGTGCACAACAAATGTTTTACATTCAACAAGAAGTGTGAGTGGCAGGTCTAGCTGAAGAATGTAGAAAAACAGAGACAGATAAACAGATGAACGAAATAGTTAAAAGAACCCTTGTTAAGACAAGATACGCCAAGATATAAATGAAACTGAATTTTTGATTGAATGGATGATTACTCCGCACTGATTTATTCATGTGTATTACATTGTCTTTATACTACGCCTATCTATCGTTACATAACCGTTATGATAGAACCACCTAACTACAATACAGTTAAAGAAAACCTAACTAATTTGTTGTCAAAAAACTAACAAACTCCACCTTGACAACAATTTCCTAATTTCTTGTCCATGCCTATTCATCATCTTTTCTGCAAGCCAAGAGAAGCTAAGCACCACTGCAACTTCTCTACTGTTACTGGCTTTGTGAATATGTCTGC
>APFE031311089.1:0-31987 GCA_000404065.3 Pinus taeda | reverse complement strand
TAAGAACCACGTATTTCCTTCATGGAATTGCATGTGCCACATCCGTAGCTCGAACTGAAGTGCTCCAAGAGAATAAGACAAAGTTTATAGTCCAAATATTATTAAGAGATAATAATATTTGACTGTTCTATTTTTAGCCTGGCAGTCTAAAAATAGACTCCGCCCATATGTCTAAGAATAGAGGTCCATCTATTTTTACCAACTTGACCAATCATCCACAAATAGCATCCTGCAACTCATAGACCATGATCCATATGTCTAAAAATAGACATACTCTAAAAATAGACTTTGTGCCAAAAATAGCCTGCGGGACCACTTAGTGAAGGCGAATTATTTTCACTAAGCTCCATCATCTTATTGCATTCTCAACACTCCCTCTCACCAAGATATGGATTATCAGCAACCCCTATCCTATTTCGGTGGTACTCGAATTTTCTCCTTGTGAGCGCCTTCGTCAAGATATTAGCATCCTGATCCTCCGTGGGAATATATGAATGTAATATGATTCTCCGCTGCACAAAATCTCTAATATGATGGTACCTGATGTCGATGTGCTCCGTTGGGCTCCCTGCCCAATATGCATTCGTGAAGCCACATAGCTTCATCTCATCCTCCTGACTGTACCAAGATCCATATCCCGATGTGCCTCTGTTGAGCCTGCACACATGCGACTCGGTCCACTTGCTCCAACAACACTTGGAACAAAAACACTCCCAACTGACCACTTTGTTGGGCTAGGAACATACTTTGATGCTGAAGCTCTATCTGCTGCTGACAATTGCTCCCTCTCTGACATCTGTGCTACTGCAACATATCCATGCATCTCACACCATTGCACACCTCTCTGTGCCACCTAGCACTGTGAAAAACACTTGTGCTTCTCGCATTGCTGCAGCCTACTAGCTATGCACTGTCCTGGGATTCCCTGCACTATCACTCTCTCTGCCACTCCATCCGCATCTGTCTCTACCCAATCAGTTAGTTCTGGCTACTCCACATTGGGGCTCCTGTAGCAAGGTCTCATCCAAGAGGTTGGGTACCTCAAGGATCCTGCCCCTCCTCCTTGGGACGATCACTCTATATCGCCTTACCTCCTACCTGGAGGTATGGTTGCATGTGATCCCTCTACCCACCTAGCTCGAAGTTTCCCCCTACTTGAGGTCTCTGCATGAGTAGATGTATCTACTCGATCTCCACTCAGCTTCTCTAGTTGTGGCTGCTCCACAACCTCCTAAAGCTGCTGCATCAATCGTGGCTCCTCCACCATTGTCTGATACTTCTTCTGTCTCTGTATCTTGAGAGGTAATATACCCTCCCTCTCAACCACCAAGTCTCCATCAGTTTCCTTGCTGCTCAAGGCTTTGGATGCATCTACATGCAACTGATAAAGGTTCTTGATTCGAACCCCTATCTTTCGGGTTTCTCTAGTTGTCTTACTGCGCAGGAAAGCCTTTCCCTCGCTGAAAACAACATCATATCCCTTGTCTTCTAACATCGCCACAGAGATAAGATTCTTCTTCAATCCTGGAACATGCATCACTTGCTTCAATACAAAGGGTTTACCAGACTCCCTCTCAAAGGAAATGGTACCGATACCGATCGCACTGTATCTACCATCATGGCCCATCTCGATGTGCACTCCAAGATCTTTCTCATCCAGATCAGAAAACAAATCTCGATCTCCTGTCATGTGAAAAGACGCACCACTGTCCAAGAACCATACCGATCCCATCACACTTGATACCAAGCATGCGATCAGTGAAAAATCTAGCTCAAACTGCGAGGCTAAGGCCTCTCCCACTGCAGAGCCAGCAACTTGCTTATTTTTCTTCTTCTGTGGACAATCTGTGGCATAGTGTCTGTGCTGGTGACAGTGAAAGCACTTCACCTTGGACATGTCCTGCTTTCTGCCATTCGCACTGGAATGAGAAGCTTTCTCGTTCTTCCCCTTCTTTGCTTTGGCAGCCAAAGCGCAATTTTCTTCATCAGATGCCTTTGATGAAGATCCGTCCCTAGTATTCTGCCTCATCTCCTCTTGCACAAGATCCGACCATGTCTTTCCCATCCTGGCAATTTCTCCCGACCATTGAAAGAGTCCTGATAGGAATGCCAACTCTTCGGAAGACCAAAGAGAGCCAAGCTCACCAAGTCCTCATCATCGATAGTCACCCCCACACTTCCCAGCTCATCCCAGCATTGGGTGAACTTCGTGAGATACTAGGGCATACTGTCTCCATTCTCACACTTAGATGTTTCTGAGTTTATCCTTGAGTGCCATTCCACCAGCTCAAAACTCAACCGCTTCTGATCTAAAAATCGTCAGAACAAAGTATTTGCTCTCAAATTTTAAAATAAGAATAATAGCAGCCCCTTTCAATTATTTAATTATTGTAATTTACAAGCTACTATTTAGGGTATAATTTTTGTGAAATGATTAAAATCCTTAAATAATCATTATTAATATCTAATTGTTAAGAATGATCTAATGATTTAGGGCATTGCGATAGTAGAATTGTCGAACAACAAAGAATTATGGCCTACTTTATAAGGATGAAGAATAGAACTACAACAACATGTGCAAATTTCATAGCATGGGTCAACAACAAAAAACTCCAACATAGTTTTGTAGATATGCGAGTAAAAACATTTCAACGTAGTTGCACCAATACTTTAGTAGCCTAATCATTGCACTACAACCCATTTATGCTAATATCCATAAATTGTGGGTAGAAACATTGTGTGATAATTGCAATAGTAACTCAGTCACACAATTAACGCACAATGACTCGATGGCACTAACATTCAATCACACAACAACACATACCATGACACATGTTTTTAATGCTGAGTTGTAGTTGGACATTACAACGACCACTTAAGATAATATAAGATCATAGAGAAATTTGGTGTTGTCCAATAAACAATTTGTCTTCATATTCTTTTTGGTGTTGTCCAATAAACAATTTGTCTTCATATTCTTTGTTTTTTCCTTTGCCTCTTCTTTTAGTATTATAGTAGTAGACAAAAGTTGATAGGTGGGAATGCAAATTGATTTATTATCCTTACAATTAATATTAATCATATTCATGTCATTATATGATGATTTAACTCTTTATATTTCTAGTTCCATGAATATTGTACAATTTTTTATTTTTATTTTATTATTATTATTATTAATGCAATTTATGTTTTGCTATTGTTGAAGCATTGCGTCATTATGCTTTTGCGATTTGTGTATGAATTAGTTCAATTTTCAATGTGAATATGTAAGTATAATTTGGTTTATTTGCTCTTTGTTACCTTGTTTTTTTTAATACATATTATTGATAATCCCCTCCATAGACCAAAATAATTTGAAAGCATCAACTCAAATGTGGTTTCATTCATAGTTTTACAGTAAAAACGTTTTTGGTTGAACAAAGAAATGGAAAATTAGGCTCAATTTTAGAGAAACGAGTGGAATTTGAGAATTAAAGAAGAGAATCTCATTTTCATGAAATCAATGGTTGTGGGATCATATATCTATGACAACAAAAGGAAGCACTTTGACATGATTTAAATGTATAGTTTATGGAATATATGCAATGGGAAATCTACAAAATTTTGGGAAGATTGTTGGCACAAAATTCCTTCACTAGAGAAGGGGGATGGTGTTGGAGGTGGAGGTGGGGGTGGCAGGCTGGGGGAATCTAAATCAAATTAATCTCTAATTTGTCATGGATATTTCATTAAAACAATTCATCACTACAAATATCTCAAGTTTCTACAAACTATGCAATATCCCCAAAAGTATACTACACTAAAGCAAAAGTAAAAATGATGTAAGAACATTGTTAGTAATATTATTACCTTTAGACCATCTAGGTAAAGCCTACATTGGAGACAACCCTAGTATTGAATGGAAGAATGATTTTCCCGCTAGTGGAATGATGTCACAAGGATTGTATGAGACTTAATCGAGCTTAGATTCCCCTTGGGATAGTTTATTTCCCTCACATGTCGCTCCTATATTCAAATCCTCCCCACGAAGTTTAAACCTAAGACTTGATGAGGAATAAACCACACACAAACAAACTAGTATACACCTTATGGGTAATGAAATGCATGCACATACACACACCATAATTATTTATTGGTGTAACTTGTAATTTATATTAGAGCATTTTTCTTCCTCATCTTGTTGCTTTACAACATTCACCGAGCATCCACCATTCTTGCAGTGTCCTAATTCTTCTTGAATTCCTCATCCTTGTCGCCTTGTTTCCTTCTTCATGTATCATGTCACATTTCCCATTTCTTTTGTTGTGTCTGTTTTTTCCACTACATTTTCCAGACCCTCATTGTGTCTTAACAATCCTCATTGCACTCATCCTTCCATCCCTTTGGCACTATACCCTCACCCTCTACCCTCCACATTCACATCCCCACCATTATCTCATGTGCTTCACTCATCCATTGTAATATTCATTCCCCCCTAGATTCCATTATACCTTTGTCTTCCATTTTTCCCTATGCCATATACAACTATACACCACATGTGCCATATGCCATATGTTCACCATACACCCATAAGCTCCACAAATTTCTATGATCCATTGAGAAATTTTTTATAATTCTCACAAGACAAATAGAGAATTCCAAAAAAATACTTTAAGATACTAGAAACACAAGCATTACATCACCTACCTAAGGCTTCAATAGTCAGGTAAAAGAATTAAAAGATTCAATAACATAAATGTCTAGCAAGCTTGAGAACACATATATAAAATAATTAAAGGCTTTTGTGGATGAAATGTCTAACAATCTGATTGATCTTGATTGTATAATTTTATCATTTTTCATCTATATTGACACTTTCAAAGTGGGAAAAATGGAGGAATTAGGTTGTAGGGTCATTTTTACTAACAGATCCTAGTTTGGAGAATTGGGATTTGAAACCTTATAAGTCCATTTTGAGGCCTTAAATGATATTTTTGTTGGAGTATATAACTCCTATTTGTCTTATGTGCATGTGATCATATTTAATTATTGAGTTTATTTGCCATTATTATGTAGAGTTATAGTCTCTATGAGGAGTATATTCATATTTTTTAGGAGTTTGTTTAGGCCTAGTTTGGTGTGAGATATTCTCTCTAAATAGTCAACTTCCTATTTTGGTGTGAGGTTGAGATATTTGCTCAATTAAAGGATTGTGTGTCCAAGACAATTTTTCTATCTCGAGAGAAAACTTGATGTATTTGTATGTGTATCATTATTTGGTTAATAGAGATCACTTGACACATTATGTGTGCAATAAATATCTACTCTCCAACTGGTAGTAGAGTGGGTTTAGGCTTGATTCCCTCGTGGGATGGGCCATGGACATGAGGAGAGTAGTATATTGTATTCTTTTATTTGTGTAAAACTGTGTATTTGAAGTAGTATTTTTTAGACAACATAGTGAAACATTTGGTAGCTGGTAGGAATATGACTTCGGAAATAGCAAATTGAAGAAGCTTGCATTAGGTTTTTAAGTTTGTTGAACTTCATTGTCAAACCCACATCTATAACATTGGTGGTTGTTTCACTTAATTAATAGCTAGAGAAATTGAATTTCATCGGGATTTTTATTAGATATATATAAAAAGGACATGTAGAGCTAGTTATAATGAGGGATTAATCCGTCCCACATAGTATTGGAGCTGCTCAGTAAATTATGAGTGTTGTTCACACTTGTGAGCATGTGTACTATGATTTGAACCTTGAACATGTGGAGTTGAGGAAAAAAAAATGGAAGAGAAGAGGCAAATGCGTACATAATGCCGCCTACAACAAATTCCATCTGAGAGCACTACCAAAAGCTACCTAAATTTCTAAGCCATCATTTATGACAATCACCTAGACATTGTTATGGAGAGAATCATTGAAAATGACAAGAAATCAATATTCTATTTGGTATGTCGGTCTCAGAGCCACCATCGAGTCAAACCCTATTTTTCTAGTACATATGGGACATTAAGAATGATATCATTAGATTGAGTTGGCAAGTAGTTTCCAAAGGTTATAGAGATAAGAATTTAAAGTTGGCATGGAGAGTGCTTAGGAAAGGCAAGTATGGATAGAATAATTTTTCCTCAACTCATAGGTTTAACTTTGCATGGAGCAGAGAATTTTAAATTTGGGCATGCGAGTCAAGGTTGAGAAGAAATAGAAACAAAGGTAATTGTTGAAAAGAGAGCAATTCGGTCAGGCTAGACCACCAACTTTAAAGAATTTTTTCCAAGTAGGTCATAATCATGTGGATTTTTGGTAGAGTGGTCATCAAATATTGCAACACAACATCATCATTATCATTACAAGGTCTAGGTTTTGTAAACTTCATTGATTTGGTCAATGTTTGGATCTAATTACTTTCATTAGTATTGATATTACCTTGATGATGAGGAAGACACATTGTTGCCTAAGAATATGGAGATGAACATAGTTCATATGGACATTTATATGGATAGGTTCTCCTCCACAAATCTTCCATTTTCAACTTTTTACCCCATTACCTGATAAATGAAGACGAATGAGGGCCAATTACCAAATGGAAAATCAAAATTTTTCACCATTGTAATGCTGCTACGTGTTTCACTTTAAAGGAAATGGGGATTTTTCTTTCTATTCATATTTGAGGGAAAAGTAAAATAGAACCATGGCTAGTAACCCATGTACTATTTCTCTATGACTATGGCATGTAGGAGGAGAATCGGGGTGTTACAATGTGTGTTTTTGGCATAACACAAATTTCTTGGATGCAAGTGTATCTTCAAATTATGGAGGCTAAACAACTGAGAATGTGGGATGATGGTTTATTGATCTTATTTTCCCAATATTTCAAATACATGCCAATAATTGTAACCAATGTATTTCCTCTTTTGCATTCTCTAAAGTTTTATCTGATAGTGTAATCTGGCAACTTGGATATAACATGATGCATTATTCGATCTTATTGGTGTTTGCATGGTAAAAATTTAGATGTGTTCATGAATTTTCTTGAGATTTATAAAACATATTGAGCATATTCAACTCAATATGTGAGTATGAGTTTTATAGAATTGACTACTCTAATAATTGCCTCACAAAGTATAGAAACTTCAAGATAAATATTGAACAAAAACGTAAACAAGATTCCAAAATGAAGATGGAGAAGATGTTCATTACAAATTAGAAGATGGTAATCCAGTCATGTATGTCATATGTTATTATTTATTTTTTTTCCAAAGGAAAAATTTGTAATTTCATCCATTTGGGAAATGATTGAAAATTACATTATGCATATACACACTTTGTGTGTATTCATTTGACTTAAAAATTTGTTGTGTGAGCTCATAAAAGGATATCTTCTTACTAGAGTATCCAAACATTTACCAAAATTTGAAAACAAAAAACATAAGTACTATAGACTAAATCCGAGGTGGGGTGAGTAAGTTGCTTCACCCATCAAGATGTATGTCATGTTTTATTAACTCTTGTTGATGTATGTTTTAGTGTTGCAATGATGTATAATGCAAATTCATTCCTTGGTTTGCTTAGAATAAATGTTGTAGCGGGAATGGAGTTCTAGCTACATGGTTTTCTCCATGAACCATTTGTAAAGTAATGCACTATAAGTCCTTATTGGCATGTGTTAGAAAGTGTAAGACTAAGATGGATAAATCTTTTATCCAGATTACTTTCCTATATAATTAGTGAGTACAATTGATGGAAACCATGCATCTCAGTGGATGGAAGTAGATACATAGGATGGCTAGCTTCTCAGTCTTCATGATCAAATTAATGTTAGGCCCTGGGGTACAACAAGTTCCTAAATAGTCAAAGGTGTTAGTTGTATGGTTGGTTTCTATCTAGTATGTGATGACAATTATTCACGTGAAGGAAGGAGCATGCAATTTTTTTAGAGGTGGAAGCAAGTTGTATTGTTCTGAGTTGAGAAAACCAAATGTTATTGAAGGGAAATTTCTTAAAGTGGAATGATGGGTTTGCAACAAGGAGAACAAGGAGGTATTTGATACAACTTAGATATATTTAGAGTTTCATTTAAGGAAAGTAGGTGAGAGTGATTGTGGAAGTGTTATGACAATAAATGTTATTGGTTATGGTAGCAATAGCGAAGATTGGATGGTGGTGGGAAAACCAAGGTAAAATTGTGTTAGGTTTGTGTTATATTCCTTGCAAAACTATCCCCATGCTCTGTAAAATGTGCAATGGGTAGCAGGGGGTTTTGGGGGGAGCGCCCCCGAAAAAAAAATAAAAAAATAAATAAAAAAAAAAAAAAATAATAATAATAAATAAAATAAATAATAAATATATATATATAATATATATAATAAAATATAATATATATATATAATATATATATATATATAGAAAATGGATGGCTTTTTGCAAACCCATTCTGGTTGTTTTTGGCACCAAGGTTTTTTCTCCACAGTTTGGTGTGCATGGTCATTTTCCCCATGGTTTTGTATTTTCAGTTAAGGAACTATTTGTATTATAATATAGGGTAAATGGGTTGGAATTTCATGGATGACACAAGATATATACTGTATTGTAATATTGTACAAAATAATATGTTGAAAATAATCTTGCTTATTTTCCTCGTTTGGGTTTCTAGGATAAATTCTCTATGTTAATGTGTGCGTTTCCCATTGCATATTTTATGATTTATTAATAATATGTTTTCAATAGTTAATTGTATAGGGTTAAAACCTACAATTGATATTTTAGCAATTTTGGCTTCAAAGAGACGCCTTTGGGGCTAAGGGGTTTGGCTCGGGCCTGTGGTAGACCCCATCATAATGGGAGATCTACACAAATTATTCTTGTGGTGAAAAGGAAATGGAAATAAATTCACAGATAGAAATTGAGAAATTCAATGGGAAATGTTTTGAGCCACAGAAGCTCCGAATGGAAGATTTGTTGGTGGATAGAGACCAGTGGATCGTTGTGGATCTAGGTATTTCACCTAAAGGGATGTCAACAAAAGATTGGACCAAATTAGATTGAAAGGTAAATAGCACATTATGATTTGTCTATTAAATTCAATCTTACTAAATGTTTCCCCAGATGCGGGTGTCTAGCCAGCTTAAAAACGTGATGGGACAGGGGTGTGGTGAGGCGAAACGACACATGCCTGCCCTGCACCACCTGGAGAATCGCCCGACGCAGAACACGCTTAGGTATATGGGGATCATAAGGCGCATTAGCTTCACTTCATGCGGATTTAATCCGCCCAGTCTGTCAATCGATTACCTTATCTCCTTCGTACACCCTGGAATGCGGATACCTCAGCCCTCTTCAATGCTGCAGTTATGATGGGGGCAATTCGAGGCAGGACGGAGCGGGATAAAATCAGGTTCAGCGGAGGGATTGTTGTGGAGTCTCTGGTGCTTTGCAGGTCTGGGTATCATCTGTTATGATCTGTCGCTCTGTTAAGGTTTCTTTGGGAGGCCGCTCGCCTCATTCGAATGCTCAATTGATCAGCCAGAGCTCTGAGACGGGGGTTGATTGGTTCTGTTTCCATAGCCTTGTTGCGGTCTCTGGCATGCACCGTCTTCGTCATAGAATGAGGAGCGGCAGGGTCACTCCTCGGCGTGTGCCCTCCAGACCAGCCTCCACTTCTCCCTCCCCCTCCAGCGAGCTTGCAGCCAGCCACTGCCCTCGCACTCGTAGTGAGAGAGGGCACTTTCATCTCCCCAGTCATTACCCTCTTGATTCCTCGGTGTCTCCCTCTTTTGGTTCGGTGATCTACACCTTCAATTGTAATCTGAATAGGCCAAGAATCACTGCTCATGTCTCTGTGTTCTTTCATGAAGAAGCCCAGGAGGTGGGAGAATCCAGCTCCCATCAGGATGGCCCTGCCTTTATCTCTGCGCAGAATCCTCTTTCCATGCAAGTTCCGAAGATTTCAACTCACAATGCCCTGGACGTGGTGATGGAAGCAGCGGCTCCTGGTCCTTCTGCTATGGATGCATCTCGTGCAAGGGATGATACTGTTTCTGCTGGTGCTAAGGATCAGCTTGAGTTCGGTTAGTGCAGAATTGAAGAGGAGCCTCCATATGTGTAGTTCTTGCTCTGTGGCCTCTGTTATATGTCATGCGGCCCATTATAGCGGGCATTTTTTGGTATACGCTGATAAATGGGTTCATACCTGCTAGATCTGGTTAAATGTGCATGTTTTTTTGAATCTTTGTAAGCACAATTAGATGATCAATACTTGCTCCCCTGCGTGGGATTTGAATACTAGTTCTCGGCTAGGCTCTCTGTCAAGGACAGTGTCTCTGATTTTCTCTGCCGCTCCTACAGGGAAGTTGTTTTTTACTACGGTCTAGATGTAATTTTATCCCTTTAATGTCAATAGAGTAATTTTATTTAGAAAAAATATTACTAAATGTTTCAAAGAAATCTACAATGAAGGCCTTGTGGGACAAGTTAGGGGCTTTGTATTAGTCTAAGTCCTCGGTGAACAAATTGTTCTTATGAAATAAGTTGTATAAATTGAGGATGAAGGATGCAGACTTAGTGATAGAGCATATAAATGCATTCAATACTATGGTAAGTTGGTAATTATTTATTTATATTAAGATTTTAGATGAAGATAAGTGCATCGAGTTGTTATGTTCTCTACCATACTCATGGAACAATTTGGTTGTTGCGACAATTTACTTTAAAGTTTGATGAAATAATATCATCCTTGTTATCGTAGAAGATGAGATGGAAAAACATGGAAAGCGAGAACATAGATGCCTTGTTTATAAGAGGACACTCCCATAATAGAAATAAAAATAAGTCCTAGAGTGGGAAATCTAAATATCCTGGAAATTTCATAAAGGTATGTTGGCGATGTGGAAAAGAAGTGCATTACAAGAAATATTCTAGAACTAAAATTCCTAAGAAAGGGAAGGGATATAAAGATGCTCATTTTGCAATAGAAAATACATCCTCAATTGAAGGAGGGGACGTGCATTTGGATTCTTCAAGTACACATGTAGATCATTAGGCATGGTTGGTTGACTTAGGTACATCCTTTCATATGACTCCTTGCAAGGAGTGGTTTTGTGAGTCTGAAAGATTTGATGGTGGTGATGTTTTGTTTTGAGATGACTTAATAACCAAAATCATTAGACAAATAAAATTCAAGTTGAAGCTCACTTGTGGAAGGATTATAACACTCCCTAGTGTTTTTCACATCTTAATATTAGCAAGAAATTTGATTTTTCTAAGTAAGATGGGTGATGTAGGTGTAAAAGTAATGTTTGAAAAGGATACCTACATGATGGTTTGAGGAGAAATGGTATTGTTGAGGGAAGTTCAGACTGGAACTCTATATGAGCTATTAAGAACCATAATTAGTGATGGATTCAACAATTCCATTATTCTCAAGAGTGGAATAGAAGAAGGAAAAACCCTTGCAACTTCTAGAGAAAAGGCTTTGTTGTGGAATTAGAGATTGGGACATATCAGAGAGAAGGACCTTCGAGTACTACATAATAATAGTCTGGGTGAAGGTATGTCTCATTTCTATCTGAATTTTGATTTCTATGAAAATTATTTATATGGGAAGCAATATGAGGCAAAAATATTCTTTGGTTCTACAAGGTCAGAGGGAATACTATAGTTACAATGATGTGTTTGGGCCTCTATCAATTGCATAATTGTGTAAATGTGTGTACTATATCATTTATAGATGACTTCTCTAGGAGTACATGGATTTATTTCCTTATGAAGAAATCCAAAGTCTTTCCAAGTTCAAAAAGTTTTAGGCTCTGGAGGAAAATTATATAGAGAAGAAAATTGAAGTGTTGAGAACATATAATGGTGGAGAATTTGTGGGAATGAATTCAAATAATTATGTAAAAAGTGTAGTACAATAAGGTAGAAGACTACTCCATACACACCTCAATAGAATGAAGTTGTAGACAGGATGAACATGACACAAATGGAGAAAGCAAGGAGATTTCCCAATGGTGCTGAGTTAAGAAAGGAATTATGGGCAGAGGCAGTGCGCATGGCATGTTATCTGGTTAATAGATCATCCTCGTCAATGTTGGACAACAAAACATCAAATAAGATATGGACTGGTAAGAACCTTCTCTTAAACATCTTAGGGTACTTTGTTGTGATGCTTATGTACATGTTCCAAAGGAGAATAAGGGTAAGATGGATAATAAAGTTGAAAAGCGTATATTTTTTTGGATATAAAGATGATTTGAAAAGTTACAAGCTTTGGAATCCAAAAACTAAGAAATTTATGCATAGTTGAGATGTTGTATTTAGACAAGTCAAAGATGTTTCCAAACATGAAGTCCTAGCAATGGAGAAAGAACCAAAAAATATAGAGTTTGAATTGAAGGATGATGAATGAGACTTTACAAAAGAACAAGAATAAGAAGAAAAATAACTCTAGTCTCTAACATTGAGGAGATCAATTCGGGAAAGAAAGCAACCATAAAGGTATACTCCACCTAATTTTCATTTAAATTTTTCATTGTTTATTACTGATGTTGTTCCTAGAATTGTTATGGAGGTAGTGTATTTGGAGGATGGAAAATTTTAGAAACAAGGCCATGTTTGAATAAATGACAACCTTGGACAAGAACGAGGCTTGGGATCTAGTGTAGTTATTGGCTATAAGAAATTCCACTGGCAAAAAATGGGTGTTTAATAAGAGGTTGAATGCAAAAAGAAAAGTGGAGAAATACAAAGCTCGATTAGTAGCAAAGTGTTATTCCTAGGTAGACATAATTGAATTTGGTGACATTTTTTCTCCTATTGCCAAGTTAACTTGTATTAATTTTTTTTTCTATTGCTATTTATTTTGATCTTGAAGTAGAAAGGATGGATGTGAAGACAACATTCCTACATGGGGATCTAGAAGAAAAAATATACATGAAGCAATTCGAGGGATTTGTCGTGAAAGGAAAGAAAGAGCTAGTATGCAGTTCTAAAAATTCCTTATATTGGTTAAAGCAATCACTAAGGATGTGTATCAAAGTTTTGATACTGATATATTGGGACTTGGCTTCACAGGGAGCAAAACTGATCATTGCATAGATTTTTCAATTTTTTTGGTGATAATGTTATTTATTTGGTCTTCTATGTAGATGATATGTTCTTGATTGGAAATGGAAAGGAAATCATCTAGGAAGTGAAAACTCATTTGTCCTCTAAATTTGACATGAAGGATCTTGGTGCTAATTTTTTTATCGTGGGCATGGATTAAAAGAGATTGCGCAAACAAGAAACTTTGGTTAAGTCAGAGAAAGTATGTAGAAACAATATTATAGAGGTTTAATATGTAGGAATGTGAATTGGTAAATATGTCCATTCATTCAGGTGTAAATTTATCTACATATTTGTGTCCCAAGACACATGAAGAGGAAGAGGACATATCCCATGTTGATCTAAAATTGAAAATTGAAGGTTTCTTGAAAAAGTTTGCAAGCTATTTTATGTCTTGTGGGGAATGGATCGAGATTGCAAAAGCACATAAAATTAATAATTTTAGTTAAGTTTTGCATATTTAAACAAAGAAAAATATACAACATGCAACATCAAAAAATAGCAATTTGATTTCGGAGTCCACCCCTCTTGGGCTACGTCTGCGGGTCCAGCTTCCAATGTTGGCCCTTTAAATTATATGCTCAAAATGTCAATTACATCAGAATACAATGCTGAAATCACAAAAATAATGCTGCATTTGTGTCTAGAACACCCAAAAACCCCTGTGTAGGCTCTTCTTGGGCTCAAAAAGGCTAGAAATGGCCAAGTTAGGCCTCCTTATTAATTTCCTTGCTATTTGTTTTGCAAATTCGTAAAACTAGCTAAAATGGCAACAAAGTCCCCCTTTAGTGGCTCTTCCAGGCGATAACTTGACATGGGTTCGGTGTTGATTACATTGCAAATGGTGCAATTTGTTGGATATAGGGTTGCACACTTATTCCTCCGCTCTCGATTTTTGTCATATGACATATAATGTGGCCAGGGGCATGGGCCAAAGGTCACGTGACGCCGACTCCATGCCCTTGGTCATATCATGGGCCATGTGGCTACGGGTTGGGTGTCATGCGCCAACCCTTCACGCCCCTATCGACGGTTATGTGGGGTTCAACGAGACTCGGGGCTAGGGCCTTTTTATTTGGAAGCATACATCCATTTGTGGGTCCTACCCCTCTCCTTTCATTTTGATTCTTCTTATTCAATTCCAACTTCCTCTTCCTAAGATTTTCTCTCTATTTCTACTCCTTTGAGTCCTTGTGGAGCTTGGGATTGGGTTGCTAGGAAAGCCTCTCTATCCATATCTACAAAAAAAACCCAAGGCACAAGGTTTTGGAGACCTTCTAAAGCATCCATGACAATCAATTTTATTAGCCGATGGTGTGCTAGGTACGATGCATCCCTCCTTTCACCCTCTGGCTCATTTCCTTGATTGAATGAAGAAGGAAATGAGGGATGATAAACCTTTCTTGGATAGGTAGGTTCATTCAAAATCTAAGTTGATAGAGCATCCTAAATTGGTATGCGTAAACAATATTGAGTCTCCCTTCACATGAGATATATTTTAGGACATTGTATGCTACTTCATCCCAAGGATAGGGCAAAATTTCCCTTCTTACTCCATTCTTGTCTTGTATGAGTTATTCATATTGAAGAAATAAGTTTTTCTTTGCTATGATGGCCATAGTTATTTCCTCTTTTCTCCAAATCACCCCCATGGGAAGTGTGGTGACCCTACTAACAACTTACTCATTTAAGTGAATGAGTATGCCTCTTAATATGCTGATGGCATCATGTCCTCCTTGTTGTTGGAGGTTCAAGGCAAATTCTTGGGTGATTTCATCATCAAAGCCCCTGAATTTAAAAAAAAATCCTAGCCATTAGTGATTGGATAAAATGTTCCTGTCATCAGGGTGATGATGAATTCTGGAGGAGTTTGTGGGTTCCCTACAGTTGAATCCTCCTCCCATGGTCTCAATACAAATTTTTCTAGAGTGGGAAAAGTAATTACCCTTCTCTATTATAGGATTATGAAATTTTTTGTGCAATCAAGATTATTGAGATAGAAGCAAAATGGATAGTATTTTTATAATGTCGAGGAGAGAGAAAAATTCAAAATGCAACTCAAGACACTTCATTCCTTCATTCCATTATGCTCATCACATGAATACTTAACCTATTTCTCGATGTCTGAAATTAAAGTTGTGGCAATTAGAGGATATGATTTTGAGAATTGGAAGGTGTTTTGGAGAATTTGGTATCTATGGATAAATACTAATTCCCTAGATAAGTAGATGTATCTAGAACCATTGTTTAAAGTGTTTTAGTCTTTTCCTATAAGCAAAAGATAAGATGAGAAGATGAGAAGACCTACTTGTAGTTCCGCTTTCCTCTCGTCTCTCTTGTATCGATCCTGTCGGTCCTTCCTATACTTAATACACTTGAGAAGTACCTGTAAGCACAACAGAAACCAAAGAATCGATCAAAGCACACGATCTATTGAATATAAGTGAAAGGAATCATATACGATTCACACATATAAGCATTATGAAACAATACAGACATATGGGAGAAAGGTTCAAACACTTTATTGAATAGAAGAATGAATTACAACCATTGGTGTCTGATTCAAAGTCATTCCTCTAGCTTGGATCCCATCCACATCACATCAAAAGCATGACAAACTTGTAGCATTACAATACTTGCTTCAAAGCCAAATCTCATAGTAACATTATCACCTTACAATTCAACATAATCCATCCCCTGATCACTTATATGTGTGGTGAATTTATAGGAAGATGAAGGAGGTTTTGCCATAAATGGTGGCATTGAATGGCCTTCCATACTTAGAATTAGTTCCATGGAGGAAGGGATGAGAGGATATGATGCATCTTAACTCATTCCTCATCCATTTTCGAGCTCATAGGAGTTGATATGTGAGGGAACCTTCTAGATGACTCCAAAAGATAAGGATATTCCCCAAACCCTATGTGAATTTCACTCAATCTCATCCAACGTAGGTGGAAGGAAGCCTAAGTTCTCTGCAGAGCACCTTGGCATGGAATCAACGGCTCTGCAACGCACCCTTACAAGGGCTTACCTGCGCTGGTCCCTCTAGAGGCTATTTTTGGATGTCTTCAAGTCATGAAACTGTCTGAGAAGGAGGCATTCAAAGCGGTGACTTGTTTAGGGCATGTAGCAATTGAAATTAGGGTTTGATAAGCCCTAAAACACTGATCTGGATGATGGGATTGATGTGCCCAAATGGATCTGTAACAACTGCCCCCTAAAGCATGAAGTCAGAAAAATGCCAATGTCGAATGAAACACTTTACGATGTGATGAGGAGGTATTGAAGTGGAAGGTGACCTGCATTAATTAGAATACATATATCATTATATTTGATTTTACATGAATTTCTGAGGGAAGGGATATCCATGCTCAACTTATAAACTTTCATTACATGTACATAAACAGTCATCTACAAATATAGACCCATGATCAGAATGACCATTAATGTAAAGCCATTGTATATATGATTTAGTACTCCTGAAATCACAACCAGATGGATGAAACTAGATCCGGGATCTTCTATCTTGTTCAATCGTTCGCTCAAGTACGAGTCTAACCATGTGAATATGTGATCTGAAGTCAAACATGGGAAGACACCATCTGATTACCAGCCAATGATGTATGTTGTTAACAGATGCAAGAGAAATCATCGATAATGATAATGATCCTCAAGGTACTGCAACACATTTTGCATGGTGTGAATGGATGATTTGATGTCGAACACCATACAAAGTTTTTCGGTCGAAGGTCATTGATGTCAACCTATCGTCGGAAGCGAGAAACCTGCCATTGATGCATGCAAGCCTCAAGGTATTGGAAGGGTGTTTCTAAGTCAACTTCTTGGATAATGTGCTGATGTCGACAAGAAGCGACTCATCGCATGAGGGCCTTGATGTATCCCACATCAATGACATGAAACGAGTGTAGTGATTTTGGAGATGGAATTTGACTGACGACACAAGGTTCGGGAATGGCGATCATGAAAATGAAGGTTTATGGTATTGCAAAAGATGAATTCTCTTGAACATATTAGCAACATTGAATGAATTGGCAACATTGATCCAAAACCAAAGTAATGGATGGTGTGATATACCATAGGTATGATAACCATCAAGCAGATAACCTAACCCAAATAGTCTGAATGAATTGGTAGCATTGACCCAAAACCAAAAGTGATGGATGGTGTGATAGACCATAGGTATGATAACCGTCAAGCAGATAACCCAACCCAACTAGTCATAGAGATGAAGTGAAAGTGTCATGTTCAAGAGCGACCTACTACCATAAAATGGTTTTCCCCTTTTCCCATTTTCCCTAGTCATTGCTGACCAATACCTCTTTATTTTTTATCAAGCTTGAGGAGGATAACATATGCTTGTTGTATAATTCTACCCTTCAGGTGAATCCATCACTATTTTATGTTTTAACGAGTCTAGCAAAGGTGAAACTCAGTCTTGTCTAGATGGACAAGTTTGCCGCTATTTGATGTTTTTAACAAGTTTAGCGACAAAGATAACTCGATCCTTTTCATGTTTAGAGAGTTTGAAAAGGGAAAAAAAGAAAACTCCACAAGTTATTTTTCGTAAATTAATCTCTCAAGCTCGAAAAAGTGTAAAATAATACAAGAGAGATATCGTTTCTAATCCGTTAACGAGCTGGAAAGGACAAGCGGTCAACAATCTTTTCATGTTTAGAGAGTCTGAAAAGAGCTTAAAGAGGACTCCACTTTGACGAACAAGTGTTGTCTAGAATAGAAATTGGTTCCGGTGATGTTGGAACTTCTCAAAACATATTGATTTATGTGAAGAAGCTGGCTAATAAGACCACTCATTACAACTGTTCCTCAAAAAGGGTAAAACAACCAAGTGAAAGCGTATGATCAGCCAAGCAGATAGTTACGATGGAAGGAGAAAAACCAAGGCTCATCTAACGGAAAAGGTTGATAGAATGGCAATCATGAGGGTTGAAATGGAGATGGGTTCATTTTTACCCAAGCTTGAACCATAGGAAACTATGCTTGGATTCAGTTTCATGTTTACACAATATTGAAATGACAAACTATGCTTGGATTCAATTTCATTTTTACACAAGCTTGAAACGAAAAACTCTGCTTGGATTTAGTTTCATTTTTAGACAAGCTTGAAATTAAAAACTCTGCTTGGATTTAGTTTCATTTTTAGACAAGCTTGGAATGAAGAACTATGCTTGAAACTAGTTTCATTTTTACAGAAGCTTGAAATGAGGAAAAACTTTGCTTGAAACTGGTTTCATTTTTACACAAGCTTGAAACGAGGAAAAACTATGCTTGAAATTGGTTTACATGCCCCTAGCATGATGAAAGGGAGAGTCTCCTGTAACCAGATGGAAGTCATTGACGTGAAGTAGGATGGTTATCCAACACTTTTTTGGCTTCGTCAAGATAGGGACAAAGGTGAATGGGGTGATTCCCTTCACATAACCTACAGGGAAACTTAACTTTACCACTAGGTGCATGCCCCCCAAGCTTCATTAATTCACCTAAGTAGACTACTCGTGGAGCATTGTCATCTAATGGATGGAATGAAGGTTCATTTACGAGATCAAGTGAAAGACTTGACTGGGATTTTACGAGATCTAATCAAAGACTCGACTTGGAACTTTGCTCTAGGGGAGCTTGTTTCATTTTTTAATGAGCTTGACACAAGACAAGGAACTTTCCTCAGATTCCTTATTTCATTTTTTAACGAGGTTGAAACAAGACAAGGAACTATCCTCATAGCCTGTTTCATTTTTTTAATGAGGTTGACACAGTAAAAGGACTATCCTCATTTTCCTTATTTCATTTTTTAACAAGCTTGACACAAGACAAGGAACTATGTTCATATCATTGGTTTCATTTTTTTAACGAGGTTGACACGAGACAAGCAACTATGCTCATTTTCCTTGTTTCATTTTTTAACGAGGTTGACACAAGACAAGGAACTATCCTCATGGGAGCTGTTTCATTTTTTAATGAGGTTGACACAGTAAAAGTACTATCCTCATATTCTTTGATTCATTTTTTAACGAGCTTGACACAAGACAAAGAACTATGCTCATATTCCTTGGTTTCATTTTTTAATGAGGTTGACACAGTAAAAGTACTATCCTCATATTCTTTGTTTCATTTTTTAGCGAGCTTGACACAAGACAAGGAACTATGCTCATATTCCTTGGTTTCATTTTTTAATGAGGTTGACACAAGACAAGGAACTCTCCTCATATCCTTGGTTTTATTTTTTAACAAGATTGGCACAAGACAAGGAACTATCCTCATGGGTCTGTTCACGACTCGTAAGAGGTCATGACTTCCAAGAGGTTCTCATTAGATGAGAGAACAATGCTTTGGAAGGAGAGATCTGGTTCTAATGCCCCAGTACATGATGTACAACATCACTGAATTGATCGTCGGTTGATGTAGGCAAAGAATGGGTTGCCACATAATTAACCCGTGGCGGGGATGATACCATTGGTACAAAAGGAACATTTAGGGAAGATGGTTGACTGGAAGCCATATTTGAGCTGGGAAATAAAAGCTAGTCAACGGTGACAGTTATGCTTTCATGCGGGAAACAAATCACTCGAAAGAGTGTTGAAACAATAGCTCCCATGTCGTAAACATAGCCACGCCCAAGAAGTAAATTGTAATCTAAAGGGCTTGGGACTACCATCACATTCAGATAAACGATTTTTCCTCCCAAAGTAATAAGCAACTAAGGAAGGATCCCTTATGGTTGATTGGTTCCTCTGTTAAAAGCCAACAGATTCAGAGTAATAGGCACAAGTGGCGGCGAACCGAGCACTTAGCAAGCAGTAGAGGAAAGGATACTCATAGATGCACCTTCATCTATAATAGTGCCAGATATAATCATATTACAAACTTGTACTATGATCTGGAAAGGCACATAAGAAGGAAGACGAAATCCTGCCAGTCAATTCCAATCAAAGGAAGTGACCAGAATACTTAGAGGGGGGTACCGTAAGAATAGTAGAATTATCCCCTTGAGTTATGAGAGTAGGAGGATTTTCCTCTTGTCTTGATGGAACAGGAGGACTGCCCCAAAGCTTATTAGAATCTGAAGAAACAAAAATAACCTAAGTGGTATCATATTCACTCTCTACGGGAAAGGTATGATTTACTGAAGGTGAAATTGGGTCAACTGTTACCACGACCTTTTGATTTGGGTTGAGTATAGACTCATAGGATTCACTTTCAGAGAGAGTGGGTTCGACCAACGGTTGATTTGGGTATGTCAATTTATCAACTAGTGAAGTATTAAGGGATAGTTTCCTATAACCAGATGGAAGTCACTGTGGTGAAGCATGATGGTTATCCAACACTTTTTTAGCTTCATCCAGATAGGGACAAAGGTGAATGGGGTGATTCCCTTCACATAACCTACAGGGAAACTTAACTTTACCCTTATCTCCATGACCTTTACTACCACTATTTGATGGTGTGTCACCAGCATGATCTCGAGAAGTTGATGACACAGAATGATGTGAACGAGAAGACCATTCTTCTAAGATCTGAGGAATATGAGGACAATTTCGAAGAAGATGGTCTCCCGCACAAAGTTTACATGGATATTGAACTTTGTGAGGCTTGATGGACGATTTCTCATCAGATGTTGCATTCAAAGCAATGGTTGCTTGGTTGCCCCTTTGCTGAATTTGCTTCTTCTTCGTCTTATTCCCTTTCTTCTTCTTCTTAGCCACCTGGTTACTATTACCAATACTTTCACCATGCGAAGAGGAAGAAGGGGAGGAAGAAACAACTAAGGAAGAAGGAAAAGGTTGACTTTAGGATCAATTGGAGGTTGATTTTGTCTAGTTGGAGGTGTACTCGATTGCGGAGAAATCACGACATTTTGAACCAAGGAGGTTGAAAACAACCATAATGGAAAGCCAATGGTAAATCCTAGAAGGGACAATGTAGCCATATATGGAGCACCAATATTTCCAAAAGGAGGAAAAGGACTAGGATTCCCATCAAAAGGAATTCCTTGATTAGTGGACTCCGGATTTATCGCCATATGTTTCAACCTAAGATAAACTAAGAAGTGAGCATGGAGAATGTTATTCGTGGTCAATTAATTTTATTTTAATCAAAGTAAAATAACAAAACAAAAGAGGGATAATCTAGGCAAAAGGTTTACCAAGCAACTATGAACTGCAGAATACCTCTTAGTGAACCAAGAAGTATGGGTACGCAATCTCCCCGAATGTTGTGTTCGGTGTATCACAGTGTACAAGGCAGCCAACTTGGTTACCTAAGGATGGATAGCAACCTAGTGTTGTCCTCCCATATATACCTAAAAGTACGTGGAGGCCCAATCCATATAAGCATCGTCTAATGCAAAACGACATAGTGAGAGCATTCCCATATACTTTACGTATTGTGACACTGCCCTATATACCCGAAGGTACGTGGATGAGCTATGATATACTCACGTACATGGAATGCGGTATCACACTCGGGATGTATTGCAGACAAGTTAGCGATAGTTGCTTTTTTTTACGACGCCGAAACACGTCTCTAGCCTAGACCTCTAAATGTTTTTCGTTAAGTGACAATGCTCCATTAGGTAAATTCAGATAAATTTTAAGTTGATCTTCTTTAGAATTTGCCTTTCAAGGTTCACCACGTGCTGTATGTTTGCAATTCCTAAAATGTAACTATCATGATAAACATTCTTTCCATTCAATTTGACGATGAAAATCCTTAGCTAGTAGGGATAGAGCAATCATATTTTTGGCAAAGAGCAAATAACACATCTAATGCAATTTCCCTAACTATTCCTTTCAAGCATTCACAAAATACAATATGAATGATACAAGTTTTTCTTTTCAAATCCCTGCACATACAATCAATCAATCTTTAATAAAAATGAAGACTTTGACGATAGTTCTATTTCGAAGGAAAAGAAGACTTTATAACACTTTCTTTCGAACAAAGATTAATCAACTATATTCTAAATTTAACTATAGACTGATAATGAAAAAGAAAACATTTAAGAAACATTAATCAATCAAGTCAAAGTAGCGCTGGCAAAGGAGATAAAAACTTGTTTTTTGAGACATGACACTCATTGATCAATTAACAAGCAAACAAACAGAGAAAAGTTGGCAAAAACTTAATCCAAAGATGGAAATTTTTCCCTAAGGTGGATCAGCGCATGTCAAAGAGGGCCTAACTGCGCTGCAGAGTAGTATCTCTCACTCAAGGGTTCTTTGCAGAGCATTGTCCCCTGACCAAGCGTGCACTGATTCTTGAGAGGCCACTCAAGAGTCATGTAACCTCAAATTTTGACCAAAATTCAATGCAAAAGAGCTGAAATACAATCAATGAACATAAGTAGGGTCTACAAGAGTGTCCTAGGAGGTGAATAAGCTACTAGGAAAGGTGATAGTTCCCCAGCAGAGTCGCCAATTTGTTTTGGAGAATTTGGTATCTACAGATAAATACTAATTCCCTAGATAAGTAGCTGTATCTAGAACAATTGTTTAAAGTGTTTTAGTCTTTTCCTATAAGCAATAGATAAGATGAGAAGATGAAAAGACCTACTTGTAGTTCCACTTTCCTCTCGTCTCCCTTGTATTGATCCTGTCGCTCCTTCCCGTACTTAATACGCTTGAGAAGTACTTGTAAACAGAACAGAAAACAAAGAATCGATCAAAGCACATGATCTATCGAATATAAGTGAAATAAATCAGATACAATTCACATATATAAGCATTATGAAACAATACAAACAACGACAGGCCTGAACCTTCCGCTGCAGTCAGTGGTCAAGGACGGATCTAGATTTTCCAATGTGCTGATACCATTGCAGGGCTGGAAGTGGTATTCTCTCGTTTCGCAGCACTGTATCGCAAAGGTCAAGAGCTGACCGACCGAATGGAGGCAGAGGGGTCCAGTGGGGCCCCTACTTTCAAACAGATAATCATGCAGAAGCAAAGGCAAAATAAGAAGGAAGGGGTCAGGATTTCTAGGCTTGACAATAACAAGCAGAATGGCAGAAGGAATAAGGAGAAAATGCAAGGGGAAACTGACAAGCTAGACAGAACAACGGGAGGCACAGGCACAGTGCGTGAAAGCCTGACAAGAACTAAAGACAAAATCCCCTCAATAATTAAATCATCAGAAAACGAGGAACGACAAGATGATGAAGACAGGGAGCAGACAGACAATAGGCAAGGAAAGCCGGAAAAGGAGGGGGAGCTAAGCACAAGCCCCAATAAATACGCTTCATCAAATGGGGTCTGCAAACCAAAAAAGACCAATAACCTAAGGGTAGTTATAACTGACCCAGAGATTCAGGCATACAGAGAGCACATGGCAGAACAGGCTATCATCTGCAAATTTATGGGCATATGGCCATCTGAAAGGACTCTTTGCCATTGGATTAAACAACAATGGAAGCCGAGGGGGGATGTTAAGCTTCATTTGGGAGCCAAGGGTTTCTTCACAGTTGTTTTCTCCAACCTAGAAGACAGGGATAGAATTTTTGAGGTTGGCCCATACTTTTTGGCTTCAGCTGGTCTGTACATGCAACCATGGAAACCAAACTTCGCCCCGGAGAAAGAATCTTTCACTCAAGTCCCAGTCTGGATTCGTTTGTTCTCTCTCCCAATAGACTATTGGGGTCTGAATGCCTTGAAACAAATTGGTGATCAGTTGGGAACATTTGTCAAGGCCTCTGAAGCAACCTTACAAAAGAGATATACTTCTTACGCCAGAATATGTGTTGAAATGGACGTTTCCGGGGCACTGCATGAGGGGCTCTGACTGGAATATAGGGACGAGGACTACTTTTAGGCTATAGATTATGAGCAGATTCCCTTCCGGTGTCGCAAATGTCATGAACATGGGCATTTGATGAGAGACTACCCTATGATTAGGAAGGAAGCAGAGACCGAAACAGCACAAGCCTACAAAGACAAAGAAACCTTCATAAAACCTAAGTCTAAACAGAGAGCTAACAAAAGGAAGAAGTACAAAGGGAATACAGACAGGAACAACCACAGCAACCCTTTTGTGATCTTAGATCCTGAAACAGATTCGGAGGACAAGCACAAAACCCTAACATCAGATGCAGAGCATGAGGAAAAGGAAAAACCAACCAGGGAAGGAACGCATGAAGGGGACCTCAACAATGAAGTCCAAATGCAGGAGAGAACAGAGGAGACAGAAGAAGAAACTGACATGCTCACCAGTGATGGCGAAAGTGAGGATCAAGAATGGGAAGAGGAATAGAGAATGCATCGGAAGAAGAAATCAGGAAGGTAAACGACCTGTTCATAGCAAGGCAAAAAGCAGAATTAGAAAAGCAGAATAGGAAGCTAGGTGTAGTAAAAGGCAATAGCTTACATTCGAAAAGTCTTTTATGGAAATCATCTAGTTCAAAGCAGAAGAAAAGAAGAGGCCGTAGAACTAGTGGTGAAGTTCTACAAGAACTAGGCATGATCATGATAAACTCAGGGAAGATGAAAGCGCTTAGCGCTTTCCAGTCCTTCCAATGAAAATCAGCTAAACATGAAGATCATCTCGTGGAATACAAGAGGGCTTAACAACTAGGCAAAACACAGAATCTTAAAACGGAAAATCCAGAAATACAGACCATAAATTATGTTCTTACAAGAAACTAAATGTAGCAGCTCTAGTATCAACAGTCTTTGTAGGAAGCTTGGGAGAAATATAGAAGTTTTAGAGATTGAGAGCCAGGGACGAGAAGGTGGCCTTGCAACCATTTGGGACACAAAGGAAATCCAGATGTTATCAGCTGAGGCGAACAAACACTTCATAGCGGTGGATTTCCAACCCATAGGTAACTCTGGATCTTTCCTTTGCATCAATATTTATAGTCCTCAGAAATTAGAAGACAAAATAAATTTTTTAAATGCATTAACCAGACTTATTAATAGACATCCAAGGTCTAAGTGTATACTGGGGGGTGATTTCAATATGATAACCACCCTTCTGGAAAAAAAAGGGGGTCTCAGGAAACTTAATAGGGATGCGGAAGCCTTCACAGGTTTCATTGAAACTGTCAAAATGGTAGACATACACCCCAAGAGTGGCATGTTCACCTAGAACAACAGAAGGGGGGGATAAAGGTTGATAGCTTCTCGCTTGGATAGAATTTTAATCTCAGAAAGCATTATAATGGATGGTATAACAGCAGAATCAGATATCCTTCCCAGTGGTGGGTCGGATCATTGGCCAATTTCGCTTATTGTTGAAGTTTAGGGTACCCCAAGGAATAAACCATTCAGATTTGAAAAATTTTGGTTAGACCACCCTAACTTCCTCGAGATGGTAAAGAAATGGTGGTCTGAACCTTTGGAGGTGAGAGGCTCCAAAATGTTTAATCTACAAAGAGGCTGAAAGCAACTAAAGAAAAGATAAAAGATTGGAACAAAACGGTTTTTGGAAATATATTCCAAGAGAAAGCCATTCTAGAGAACAAACTGGAACAGATTCATAGAAATGGAGCAGAAGGCAACCACAGTATCAAAGCGATTGAGCAGGAAAAAGTTCTTTCACAACAGTGGCACAAAAGGTGCATACAAGAAGAGATTCTTTGGAAACAGAAATCTAGAGTCCAATGGCTAAGAGAGGGGGAGCAGAACACAAAATTTTTTCACAGGTCGACTCGAGACCATAGAAGTGCTAACAGAATTCTCGAGTTGAAAAACAATGCAAGGGAGATATTAAAGAATCACAATGACATATCTGCTCTGCTCTCGGATCACTTCAACTCAATTGCACAGGAACCGCCTATAAACAGAGAGGAGGCCATCAAGGAACTCACAGGAGCCATTCCTAAGTGTATTACTTCAGATCAGAATTGGGCCCTATGCAGGGAAATCTCTATGGAGGAGGTGGAGGAAGCAATCAGGAGCATGCCTAATGATAAAGCTCCAGGTCCAGATGGATTCACCATCAATTTCTACAAGGCCTGTTGGAACACTGTCAAGCAGGAGGTATGGGAGGTAGTGGAGGATTCCAGACGCTCAGGAACCATTCTAAAATCCATCAACTCCACCTTTCTAGCGCTCATTCCTAAGGTTGAAGAAGCAAAGATACCTGATAAATTTAGACCCATTTCCTTATGTAATGTTATCTATAAAATTATTTCAAAAGTCATAACAAATAGACTAAAGTCGATACTTCCTGGTATCATCTCGGAAGAGCAATCGGGCTACGTTGAGGGTAGACAAATACTAGATAACATCTTGTTAGCGCAGGAGATGATTCACTCGCTTCATTCGAGAAAAGAAGCAGGAATGATAATGCAATTGGATTTATCAAAAGCTTATGACAAAGTAAGCTGGAGATACCTTGAAGCTGTTTTGGATGCTTTTGGCTTCTGGAGGACCTGGATCAAGTGGATACTTGCTCTCATCAAATCTCCAAGATATTCAATCCTTGTCAATGGTGCTCCATCTGCTCCTTTCACTCCTTCGCGGGGAATAAGACAAGGGGATCCCCTATCCCCTTTCCTATTTGTAATCCTAATGGAAGGTCTAAGCCGAACTATAGCCAAGAAGAAAGCAGAAGGATCTATAAAAGGTCTGCAACCAATAAGATCGCTACCAGCCACCACACATCAACAGTTCGTGGACGATACCATGTTACATGGTACCCCCACGGTGAAGGAGGCTGTGGCTTACAGGGGTATCCTTGATCTCTTCAGCCAAGCTTCTAGCATGGAGATTAATTTTTCTAAGTCCACTATTTTCTTTTTCAACACTCATCTGGCAGTTCAAGCTCACTTGTCCCAGCTTCTTGGATTCAGGATTGGCTCCCTGCCTTCGAAATATCTAGGGGATCCTCTGACTCTGAAACCTTGGCAGAAAATTCACTGGGAGAAAGTTCTTACCAACATGAAGAAAAAGTGCTCGCATTGGACGAACATCGCCCTCAACCTGGCGGGTAGACTTATCTTAACCAAGGCTGTTCTGCAGGCAATTCTGCAATATTTACTTTCTATGCTTCCAGCCCCCAAAGGCATTCTGCAACAAATGAGAAACATACAAAGATCCTTTTTATGGAATGGGAATGGGGATAAGAAGAAGTGGGCTTTGGTGGCATGGAATAAACTATGCTAGCCAAAATCTATGGGGGGGCTGAACTTAGTCAATCCTTGGGTGGTCAACAGAACCTGTGGAGCTAAGATATGGTGTAAATGGATTAAAGAACCCAATTTACCTTGGGCGAGGCATTGGAAGGAAAAATATACTCCAGACTGTGATACTCAGGACCTCATAAGACTACAAGAAGTCCCGGAAGGATCGTCAATATGGAACCATGCCAGGATTAACAAGAACTTAGTACAGGAGCACAACTTTTGGGAAATTCGCAATGGAAGGTTGGCCATGTTCTGGGAAGATGCATGGCAACAATTCCCTAAACTGGACACCCCAGAGCTATCTACCCTCAAGCGAATAAGTCAAAATGAGGGAAGACACAGAGTCAATCAGTATTGGACTCAAAGCAGTAGGGATCCGATTTGGAGGGACTGGATAAATTTAAATCCCGGGAATACAGAGGAGAACAACGAAAGCTTTCAGCAACTCAATGAGAGAATCCTCAAAAGAAAGATTCGGAAAACTGAAGAGGATGATAAGCTAAGATGGGGTTTAAAAGGTAATGGTAATTTCTCATTAAAAGAAGCTAGGAACATAATAGAAAAGGAAGAATAGGTAGAAGTCGTGCCCTGGTGCAACAAAGTTTGGGACAGCCTACTCTGGCCAAAAATCAGGACCTTCCTGTGGCTTCTAATGAGAAACAAGACTTTAACTTGGGACAACTTGTGCAAGAAAGGTTTCAGGGGACCCTCAAGATGCCCTATGTGCCTCGTCGAGGAGGAATCTATAAACCACCTTTTCAATGCTTGTGAATGGGCAAATCAGTTATGGAGCTGGATGGAAGGAATTCTTAGTAGTTTTGACCGAGACAGAGAATCCATTCATAGAACCATACTGAACTGGAAAAAAGACTTCTCCAACATACAAAGAGTCAACAGCATATGGAAATCTGTTCCAGGGTTCTTACTATGGTCTATTTGGAAGGAATGTAACCGCAGAATATTCCAAGACGAACACAGGAACATAGAGTTCTCTAAAGACAATATAATAACTAACAATCAACAGTTAATTCAAACGAAATGCAGAGAGGAAGGTAACGAGAAACCGTCAGCTCAAGACTTACGCATTTTGAAATGCTTTCGTCTGGAAGTCACCAGCAACATCACAGCTTCGAAACACAGAACGCAACCATCCTCACAGATCGACAAATGGCAGCGTCCACCGGAAGGAGGATTGAAGCTGAATTTTGATGGGGCCTCGAGAGGCAATCCCAACATGGCAGGAATTAGAGGTGCATTACGTAACCAGCATGGAGAAATTCTTCACATATATTACAGAGCGCTTGGGGAAAGCACAAATAATGAGATGGAATTCGCAGCACTAGAGCATGGTCTGAGAATTTTAAAATCCCTACGCCTCTGTAATGTAATTCTGGAAGGGGATTCATCACTGGTTATAGCAACAGCTAAGAGAATTCAGGGAGGCACTAAGGCGAACAAAGCCACAAAACACTGGCGGCTAGCCAAGGTCACGGAAAATATTGTAGAACTAATGGCTGGAATGAAAGGATTAGTTTTTCATGCGGTTAGATGTAAGGCGAACGGGCTGGCGGACTACCTAGCGAATTGTGGCGTGGACAATCAGGACAGGGGATGGGACAGTTGTTGGGAGGAGGTGGACTGCCCGAACCTGAAGGCGTGATGTGCACAGCTGGCACAACAAGATATAAACGAAATCGACCGGGCTTGATCGGCAACGGTTTCTATGTCCGGCACCGTAAACCTAGCGCTTCCGGTAACTGCTTGGGTTATTATCACGGGAGCTGGACGAATAGACAGATGCGGCAGTGGTCATTATGGCAAGAGAAAGCCAAACATGGAAACTACCAACATGGTTCATGCCACGAGAGAATCCGTAGAGACCGTTTGCGAGGAAGGGACAAATAGCTCAACCTTGATGGGAAGGCAATCAGCGACATTTATGCTAGGTCAGGAAAAGGATATGAGATTTGTGCGAACATATTTCGAATTAATAACGAAAGTACCTCCACTATGCATCAAAGGGGAGAGCGCATTATGGGAAACTCCATGAAAAAAAGTTATTTAACGGAGAGTCATGGCCCGGTTTCCTCTACCTCGTTTCAAAGCTCTGCAAGCGACCACAACCTTTCTGTTTGTAGAAGTGAGCACAACGATAAGATAGAGGGAATAGGATGGAAGCGAGGAGTTGTAGATGCTCGGCGGCCAACCGCGAACTACGAACCGTGCAGAATATGTATGAGACCAGAGCAACAGCAAGGAGCAAATGCAAGATAGAGGAATTGGAAGCTTCTGTGAAAAAGGAAGAAGCGCAGCGACATGAGGCAATCATTGCGGAGGAGGTTGACTGGTTACATGACCTGGGTACTCCTTCCAAAAGAGCCACTTAGTATGTTCGGACTAAAGCGGAGAGCTGGAGAATCAAAACCCTCCTTGCGAAAGCCTTGGATTCAAAGGAAGAAGGGAAGCAGCATTCTGGGAAGGGGAACTCCACTTTGGAGGATTAGTCAGCAAATTTTCATGAAATCCATGAATCGTTGGATCGTAGAATCACCACAGTGCAGGAGGCTGTGGAAATTGTCAACAAGAAATTGACTCTGCTCATCAGGCTTCTTCAGCAAACTCTGAGCCCGGACCCCCTTATGCAGGAGCAAAAGATGAAGGAAGCTCAGGAATTCCAGTCCATGCAAGATATGCAGGCCAAAGTCGACAAGCATGTTCTGGACATGGGCTTAGACACAGTTAGTCGAATCGCTGGCTTTCCACGCACTGGCGGGTTTCCTTAGTTTCGTCTTTCAATCTATCTTGCTTCCTTTGTTACGGCTTCAGGCCAGTTAGTTTTGCTACTCTGTTTTACTCTGTTTTCTGTCATGGCTTCGGCCTTATGCAAAATAGTGATGTTACTCTGTCTCTGTCCAAGTTTTGATAGTGTCGTGGCGATCAATAACTGTTTCAAGAGTAAGCCGCCCTGCGTGGTGTGCAGCTCAGTTTTGAAAGCCCAGGGCTGGCTGTCAGCACGGTTTAAATGGTCCATCTAAGGTTTCATTTTGCTTCGGCAGACTTTTTGTAACATATTTTGTTTTATAATATACATATCTGACTTACAAAAAAAAAAAAAAAACAATACAAACATATTGGAGAAAGGTTCAAACACTTTATTGAATAGAAGAAGGAACTACAACCATTGGTGTCTAATTCAAAGCCATTCCTCCAGCTTGGATACCATCCACATCACATCAAAAGCATGACAAACTTGTAGCATTACAATTCTTGCTTCAAAGCCAAATCTCATAGTAACATTATCTCCTTACAATTCAACATAATCCAGCCCCTGATCACTTACGTGAGTGGTCAATTTATAGGAAGATGAAGGAGGTTTTGTCATAAATGGTGGCATTGAATGGCCTTCCATACTTAGAATTAGTTCCATGGAGGAAGGGATAAGAGGATAGGATGCACCTTAACTCATTCCTCATCCATTTTCGAGCTTATAGGAGTTGATAAGTGAGGGAACCTTCTAGATGACTCCAAAAGATAAGAATATTCCCCAAACCCTATGTGAATTTCGCTCAATCTCACCCATCGCAGGTGAAAGGAAGCCTAAGTGCTCTGCAGATCACCCTAGCATGGACTCAACTGCTCTGCAGTGCACCCTTATAAGGGCTTACCTGTGTTGGTCCCTCTAGAGGCTATTTCTGGATGTCTTCAAGTCATGAAACTATCTGGGAAAGGAGGCATTCAAAGGGGTGACTTGTTTAGGGCATGTAGAAACTGAAATTAGGGTTTGATGAGCCCTAAAACACTGATTTGGATGATGGGATTGATGTGCTCAAATGGATTTGTAATAGAATGGCTCTTCAAGTCCTTATACCAAACAATGGCAAAGAGAATTCGTACTTACCCGTTTCCTAATGATTCTCTTGGATTCCTTGGGTTTGAATGGAAATAATGTTTGAAATCGGGCTTATTTTAGCACCTTATAGCTTTCTTGTAGTAGTGGTGTGTAGATCTTATAGCTTTCCTATAGCAATCTGCAAAAGGAATATCTCAACTATGCCATCCTCCTATAGCAATGGTGAGCCTCTCTTGGCTTTAAAACGTAGTTTTTTCATGCAAAATGAAGCTTTGGGGCCTGATTTATTTGGTTGGTGGTTAAGTGGATGGGATCAGCGTGATGTGTGAGCTGGTCCCCACTAACACCTTTTCACGCCATACTTTGTGATGAGCAGGCACATTGGCCCATTTCTTTGAGTTATCATCTCTTTCGTTCTTTGTGTCCTCCACACGTGTGGTTGATGTAGGAGATGAATGGAGTTTACTGCTAAAGATGGCTAGGACTAATCTATTAAAATTGGCCCATATAACCTCTTCCTCTATGCACCAATAATACTTTTTAAGCTAATATGAGTTTGTAAGAGAGGTTTAGAGCTTTGCATACGTGACCCTTACCTGGTGGTGCTAGAGCTAGTGATTTGACTGTTGGAAATTTGATGTGACTTCTAGAACTTTGATATAATTACTAGAGGTCTAATATGACTATTGGAATTCCCCCTGATAGTCTTGAAGTATGTAGTGATGTAATTGGTAAGTTTCAATCGTCCCTTCATTGCTTTTGAAGGTGTTTTGTAATTTTGATTATTGATGGAATTTTCTTAGTCCAGGTTATCATAGCACTGTTATTGTAGCTGACATGGTGCTGACGCTTCTTGATTATTAAGGGTATTGTAAAAGCCTATATGGATT
>APFE031311086.1:0-22848 GCA_000404065.3 Pinus taeda | reverse complement strand
TAAGGAAGATTGTGTACTCCAGGAATCAATCCAATAGCCTTTGAAAACTTATAGGTTATTGGAGGGGTGGATCGTATGCGCTCATAAGATATTTCACAAATTTGTTCAAGACCAGGCTGAGAAGATCCACTAACTTTTGGAATATGAGTAGGGGAGGTCCTGAGAATATTGTTGTTGTTGTCACCTACTGCAAATTATGTTTTCAACTATCAAAAGAGAAGCATGGTTTGCAGTAATCTTACAAGCCACGAAAGGAATCAAACTCTAAATCATACCATCTCCATTAGAAAGTTCCCTGAACAAGCTTTCCAATGATATGTGGAAGTCCAAAAATGGACGCTTGGATCAAAAGTTATGGTCTTCAAAGTTCAAGGATGAAAGCCTCAAGGAAAGGAGGAATGTTAGAAGTCTGATGTTGGAGATTGAAAATTAGAGGTCCAACAACATGGCATGTCGGTGCATAAAATATCATAGTCTTGATATATAGGAGGTGTAGCAACATAGAATATTGACGATCACAATCGGAGGTCCCAATAGTCAGGCATAATGGTGATTGACGATCACAAATCAGAATTGCAAGCACATCGGCATATGGCATGTTAGAGGTGTGATAACGGAGGTCATAGTATCGGAGATCAATGACCAACACATCGACACATCAAGTAGATTGGCACATTTAAAATTGGAGGATTGCAACTCTTGAACACATGAACCTTGAAAAAGTGCTTATAATGTAAATCCTTGGGTGACCTAAAAATAAATTTACAAAGGATTTCCCCACAAAATTAAGGGCGAATGGGCCCTTTTCTCTCTCCTCCAGTAGGACACGTGGTATCTTCTAGTTTGCCTCGATAAGCTACATGTGGCGGCACAACATTGACATTGATAAGCCCACGTGACAAATGAAGTCATCTTAATGTGGCGGTACGAAAGGCCATGTGGCAATCTATTTTGGTATTTTGAGGGGGTGTATGTGTATACATCTAATACCACTAGCTCCAATAGTGGAGAGTTGGAGCCACCACTTGTGCCTCAAAAGAACTAGCTTGTCTCTCTAATGCCTTGTCGGAGGATCCAAGGCGAAAAGTCCTTTTCTCATATAATGAGGGTGCATATATATTCAATGGGGTAATGTTTAACCTCCCTTATGAATGTTTGACTTCCTATGACTTTTCAACTTCACATGACTCTTAATCTTCTGTACATGTACTTTGGAATTCAACTTTAAAATACATTTTCTAATAATAAATTACATAATTGACAATAATGTGTGTCATATGAAAACTCGTGACATGACCTGACATGACATGACACTGCTGACATGGACTTCTTGATGACATGGAAATGTCAAGCCATTCTTTCTGCTCCTTGCTATGTGTCTTCTTGGGAATGCTCTTCTATCCATGTCCATATGGCTTAGAGGTAAGGAGTCTTCAGTGATATCAGATCTTGAGTTGCGATTGCAAAATGGTGTCCCTTTGCTTTATCTTGATTGATCAGCCTGCATAATTAGCTACAAATATGTATTCAAAATTTTTCCCTTCCCTGTCTCCTTATTCATCATCCTATTGTGGAACGATAGAGTACGTGCATTTGGAATACACTCATTTCAAGACTACATAAGTCCGATAAACCCATAGTCTAATATGGTGCATGTTGATCCACTAATTGAGCCAGAACAGGGTTGCGATATGAGGGAGAGGCTTAGTGACTTTGTAATTGCACAAATCAGGAAGTTAGGGGTGAAATTTGGGCCTAAACAATGCACAATGTGCAGTTCAGGTTGGTTCGAGGAAGAAAATTGTGCAGATTGAGAGCTCAATGAGCTATGCTGAAGGGTTGAGCACTGATTCAAACTATTGTGCAGTTCTGGAAGGTAGCAGAGGTTGGGTGACTGCAAAATTGCACAACTCAGGAGCCCAAGGTTTGGGCTTGAGGTCTGAGATTGTGCAATGCACAAATGAGGCTAGGATGGAGGGCTGAATTGCGTAGTTTTGGAGGCCAAGGTTTGGGCTTGAGAACTGAAATTGCACAGTGCGTAGTTTTGGGAGGAAGGAATTTGCGCATTGCGTAGCGTCAAGAGGTAGGGTTGTAGCTAGAGGGTTGATACCATGCAATGCATAGTTCAAGAGGGTTGGATGAGGCTACGTTTCTTGGTAAAAGAGTTTTCAGAATTTGACTAAGCGTTCGATCGATGAAGTTGATGTGAACAATGATAGGACTTGACTATGATCACACAGTTAGAATACTGGATGATACAACAATGTAGATCATCCAGGACACATGAACAACATACTTCCCTTAGTGCAACAACTTTACAATGACTTATGAGAAGTGCAACACTAAAGATACGCTTTGCGACGACTATGAAGACACTTATGCGACAATGCTTACAACTTTGGAAATGAGTGCGACAAATGTTTATATGGTAAGATCAACTCATTCAAGCAAATGTAACCCCTTGAAACCATGAAAACAAGCTCACATACATTGTGCGACACTTAACATGCAAAAATATGACATTTTTCTTTTCTTTCAAAAGGGACCAAAACACTTAAAGAAAGCACATACAATAGATTTCAATGTTTGCGATGATAATATTCAAGACCAAGGTAGGCTTCGAAATTCAATGCAAGACAAAATTTTGGAGGGTGTTTTAGCAATGACAACACTTGTCGACACACATGTATAATTCCAGATTCTCTGTCTTGGTTGATTCTTTTGTGCGAGGTCTTAGTTCTTTAGGGAGTATTGATTCACTGTGCAGATTACTTTAGCTTCCCCACTTACCCTGTGAAAAAACATGGTCCCCTTTGTACTTTTTCTGTTTGAACACAATCATAGGATTCACCAATATTGTAATGTTTAAAATTGGAAATGGTAGTGTAATTTGCAAGCTTTATATTTCCAGAGTATAGATTTTCATTTCTGGTTTTGCTCCGCTACCAGCAGGCCTATACAGTACCTTAGAAGAGTCACTATAGGAACACAAAAATTGCTCCACTGCTAGGGAGACTGGACAATACCTCAGTGGAGTTGTTTTCTTCACCTCTCTGTGCAGGGATCCTTTCTCTTATTTCACCTTTATTTATATATTTAAAGAGGAATGTGCATAGGAACTTATTCATTTTATGGGTGGAAGAGGGATCTTGACTTATTGAGAGAAGAAGAGGTTGTTCCTTTAAAGAAGCATATAGAGACCTCTGATTTAAGTTTGCTCATTTGACTTTTCCCCTTTTCCTCTTCTACTGATTGGATAAGCACGAAAACACCAAGACATGATGAACTAAGTATGGGCATAAGTTTTACATAATAGACACAGGTATCATATGGACGGAACATATTTTCCATCAGAACATCATTGACCAAAAGATATATCCAAAAAAAAGAAGGATGACTAAAGGTTAGCCAAAGGTTTTAGTGTCACAAGGATCTTTTCAACTCAACCACACACAAAGAAGCTGGAAAACATGTTCACACATGATGCTTATTTACAAAATGAAGACAAGAACAAGAACAGGCAAATAAACAAACAAACAAACAAATAATAAACTTTGTACATAGGGTAGGGCACAATCCCAAATCATTATTGAAAATACCATTTTAAGTCTTGGCCATTGACAGGAAGAGAGTCAATCTTCCTATCTAATGATTGAAGATGATATGTGTGTTGGCCAAGCTTTTCGTGTATGGTGAACAGTCAAATCCACATGGATTGAAACTTAGTGTGCTTTCCTTTGTCCTCATGGGCACCGTCCCACTTCAAGGCCAGGTCACCCATACCAAATTCATTCTTCATTGTAGATTTCTTGTCAAACCACCTCTTGATATGACTTTGGTGAAGAGAAAATTTTTCTTTTGGCTTTTGGCTTTTGCCTTTCTTCTTACAGCTTGTGAAGGGTGTCTATCCTACACAAAAACCAATATGCATGGCTTGCCCTGGGATTCTTGTGAAAGTTGAAGGGTAGTAAATTAGATGTTCGGGGGTAGGATGGATTCTTTTCCATATGCTAGGAAGTAAGGAGATGTATTCATAGAAGGTTTTGGCATGACTCAGTCAGCCCATAGGGAATTCACCAAAGTGGAGTGCTAGTTCCTTTTTTCAGAGAAAAAGGTCTTCTTAATGATACATATAAGGTTCTTATTTGTAGACTCAACAAGACCATTCCCCTACAGATAATAACTAACTGAATTTTTCAATATAATTCCATTTTCCAATGAAAAATCATATAATATTAGTGATGAAAAGTATGTTGTATTGTCAAAAATAAGTTAAGTTGGAACACCGAACCTAGAAATGATATTATGCTTATGGAAGCTGATGACTTCCTGATCATTCACTTGCTTTAGTGGAATTGCTTCTGCCCACCACGTGAAGTAGTATGTAGCAGTGAGAATGTAGTGGTGCTTCTTTGATGAGCACAAAAATATCTCACCAATAACATCTAGGCCTCATTGTTCAAATGGTTCTTCCATTGCAATACACTACAATGGGGCAACTGACTTCTTGTTTCAACCGACACACTTTTGACAGATCAAACACTTGCAGGCATAGGTATGAGCATATTTGAATAATGTGGGCCAATAGATACCAGCCCACATCACTTTATCCAATGTTGTGTCACTCACAAAGTGTCCCCCGGGTGGTCCATCGTGGGGATCACACAATACTTTCTCTGAATCATGCACTTCCAAGCACCTGAGTAATACTCCATTATGGTGCTTTTTTAAAAGAACCCCATTCATCAACTGATAAAATAATTCTTTTAGCATGAGTGCCCTATTCTGTCGTGCAAATAAGTGCGAGGGAACTGTCGTGCTCAAGATACTAGCACACACCATTGTACCAAGAGTTTGTGATAATAGTGAGGGAAGCTTGTTCAACATTATATATTTCGATTTGTTGCTCCCATCCATACGGATCTTCTTCTTTTTCTTCCTAGATGACATATAATATGGCCCTTTATTATGTGAAGTGGTTTGAATTCTAACTCATACTCTTGCAAACCCGTCATCCATTTTGCTCTTCTCTCACCCAACTCTTGTTGAAAAAACAACGATATGAATGCTAGGTGTGGCACAAAGATAATATAATGATTCTTCAAGAGGAAGGGTCGAAAGTGTTTTACCACCTTGTAGACCACATACACTTTCTTATTAATGATAGGATAGTTAAGTTCAAGTCCCTGTAGGCTAACACTCATGAAATATACCGACAAATCATTATTTTTCTTATCCTTTTGTGTGAGAACAACAACCAGAGAAGTGCTAGAAGTGAAAGTGTAGAGCAGAAAATATTTCTTAAAAGCTAGGCTATACAAAGTTAGTGCCTCTGTGATAACATGCGTACTACGAGAAAATACATCCTTTTCCCTGTTGTCCCACTTATATAATGCATCCTTCTTTACCATCTCATGCATAATTTTCACGATTTGCTCATAATAGAAGATGAACGTGTGGAGAAAATTAATCTTCCCCCGGAAGGATTGCATAAATTTCTTATTCATCGGGAAGGGAATCTACATGATCACTCTGACCCTCTGAGGGTCTACCTTAATCCCACTTTTCATGATAGTGTGGCCCAAGAGATTACCCTCGGACATTGGAAAAATACTTTTCTTGGGATTAAGAATATCCCGTACTTCTGACATCGCTCGAAAATTTTCTTCAAATGGCGTAAGTGGTCGAATCGTTTCTTAGAGAACACTGTGACATCATCAAGGTTCACCATTAAGCTATGCCTAATTAGTCCCCAAAATGTGATTTCCATTGCATGATGAAATGTAACACATGCATTGACTATCCCAAGTGAAATTCTTTGGAATGAAAATGTGCCCCACTTGTTGTGGAATGCTGTTTTTAGTCTGTCGGGCTCTGGGACCAGAACTTGGTTGTAACCTGAATATCCATCGAGTAAGGAGAACATCTTTGACCCGATACTATATGTAGTATTTGTTCCATAGATGACATAGGGTAGTTGCCTTTCTCTGAGGCACCGTTCAAGTTTCAGAAATCAACACACAAGCAGATTTCCCCAGAATTATTTCTTATTGAGACTATATTAAATACCTAGGTTAAGTGTCACACTTTGTATATGATTTGATCATCCAACATCTTTCTCAACTCTTTCTAAATTAGGGGCTCAAGTGTCGGATGCATCTTTCACAACATTTGTTGAAAAGGCTTGGCCCCTTCCTTGATCGATATAACATGTTTGATTATTCACGTGTCATAAGTTTTGAGCTCATCATATGTCCACTTGAAAAAATATTGGCACTACTTGAATAGGAGTGTTGTCACTCACTGCATTGTGGTTTTCAAATGGTTAAAGTTGCCCAAGAGCAGTGAAGTTTGGATCCCCTTTCCTAGGCCATAAAAGATCTCAAAGCTAAATAAAAACCTCCCCATTACGTAGTTCTCAAAAAGAGATTTTCGATGGTATATGGAAGTCCAAAAATGGACTCGTGGAGCAGAAGATAAAGCATTTTGAAGGTCTACCTTGGAAAATCCCAGCGAACCAAAAAATGGCTAAGTATGGAGGGCAAATCGTAATCAGAGATCGGCTATCAGTGGATTATCGGGGCTCACACTTAAGGATTATCTATGGTTCTCAGTGTTGAGGCCGATATCATAATACGGCAAATCGACACTCATCACAGGCACGCAGTCATGACATAATCCAAGAACTCGCGGGGGTCGATCTGCAATATAATGTTGTATCGCTAGGGAAGGACTAAAACAGTTTAACATAGGAGAGGCAGACAAAAAAGGGATGGGAAACCCCCTTTCTCTTTTCTCCACGAGTCAGGTATCCCGCAACCCGCAGTCCCGCATTATCGGCGATCACAGGAACAAGAAGGCTACTTCCCCAATAACTTTGCAGGATTGCGACCTTGCGGGGGCCAATTTTGCAATATAGGGTGAAATCGCCAGGGGAGGTCCAAATTTTATTAACAAAGGAAATGCTGACAAAACAAGGGCCAAACCTCCCCTTTCTCTCTCCTCCATGTGGCATCGATGATCAAGAGAGATTGTTGTTCCAAATGATTGAAAATCGTCGATATTAAAATATAGAGAAAAATCACCGAGGGGCCAACAAAGCCAAATACAAAGGAAAAACATGAAAAAATGGGTCAGGCAGGCCCTTTTCTCTCTCCTTTAGGGGGCCACGTGGTGACCTATGATTGGTCCTTAGAGCTAACATGACAACTGACATCATCAGTGGCATCGCGGTACGGATGCTGACGTGGAAGGCATGCACGTGTCACTCGATTTCAGTGTTTTCAGGTGTCCTATGGGGCCATTTCCAGGGAACACATGTCACCACTCATAGAGTGACATGTGGCAAAGATGACTTCATCCCGCATATTGGCGATCGCAAATTCTTAACGGACAAACTTAAGGGAAAGTGTATTGAACGCTGGATGTGGGATTACGATTGTGATAAGAAAAAGGACCCCCTGGATGCAATGTCCCATAGGCTTTATTTCATAAGGTTTTTGCGTCTGGGATATTGGCCAATGCGGTGTAAGGGGTTATTAATTTTTTTTCAAGTAATAAAGAAAAAGGCCCCCACGTGACAATTGAAAGCCTTAGCGCCCAAAGGATTAAGCGCTCAGTTCAAGCCCTTGATCATATAAAAGAAGAAGCAGAAGGGGGATGTATTCCCAAGGGCGTAAAGGGAATTTAGGCTTGCCTGTTTCACGATGTTCCTGTGTTAAAAGGCCAATGTTTGAAAGGATCCTGGGTACTCCATGAAACACGACACTAGATGTTTCAGGACATCGATATTATCTATTAGAAATTTAAAAGGGCATATGAGTTGGCAGCTGTTTCAGAGGCTGTTGAAGACTAAGAGTGACCCAGAACCGACCAAGAGAGGATTAACCATGAATTAGAAGGAACATGCTAGGATCAAGGCCAGAAAAGAAGAGTGGCATGAAGATATTTCCAGAAACCATCATTTCAGTTGCGATGGATTAATTTTGTTTTGTTGTTTTGATCACTGTATTATTATTCTGTGTTTATTTCAAGAAAGGAATCTCCCTACTGTAATAGTTAGAGGATTTACACTAAGACAACCATTCATATAGACAACTGTAAATTTCCATGTGAAGATATTTCTATAATTGATTTTCTTACCCTCCCTCTCATTATAAAAGGGAGGAAGAAACATTGAAGAAAGGTTCTGAATTCTAGGAAAAAACTATATGTGCTTCTAAAGTTGTATGGATTCTAGATCTGCATATTTCTTAATCTGAATGAAATAGTGGTGATTACCATGTTCGAGTATTATAATATGTTGTTTCTCCGTTAAACTTCCATTATGTTCGCACTTCCTCTCTGATTTCAAGCAATTGTAGCTGCCAGAAATATCTCTTATATTCTTACAGATTCATTGGTGTTAACTAGTTAATACATATGCATGTATACATGTCTAAGATTATATTTTTAAATATGCGCTTCCTAAAATCATAGCATTCACTCTTCTTACATCCACCTGTCTATCTTTAGCTCAGATAAGTATATAACTCTTGATGTTTCAAGCTCTATGTGATGAGTTATTATTCTCTTTCTCTTCTTTCATTATTATGCAAAATATGATTAAACTGTAAGTCCTTGATTACATGGCCTCCACTTGTTTTTTCCTTATTCTCGTGAGTTATATATGTGAAATGATACCAGAAATACATGGATTATATCCTTGGATGAAGGAACCAACCCATGCTGTTATGTGTATATTTGTAATTACTATGTGTAGAAGATGCATATGATGCCTTCAGCTTCTTGAGCATCATATGAGACACATAGAATTTAGATTTTCCTAGGCACTGGTCTTGTAAGAAATCCAAGGTTGTCTTTGGGAGAGAAAACATCTTTTGGAGTCGTTTTCAGGGAGCTTATTGAAGGATTTTTCCCTCGGGATATGAAAAATTGAACACCCTTCATGCAGGTGAGAGAAGTATGTTCTAATTGCATTCATATCACCTTGGTGACTCCACACCCCCCTCATTATCATTCATAACCCTGGCTTTTAGAAGGCCTCATACTCGCTTAGATATATCCCAAAAGAAATCCCCATTTGTATATGATCCAGACAAGTTAATTTCCAAGAAAGTCGGGAAAGAGAAAACTCCCCCTGGTTGTACTACCATCTCATCAACCTTTGCCACCTCCGCCTCCAATTCTCAGCTCACTGTTGCTCACTACTTAGGACCTACTCCTAAGGCCCTGACATACCCTGATTCTCCTCCAACCACTATGGTCTTGACCTCAGTTCCTTAAGCAAATTTTAATCCCCCTTCACCAATCCAGATAGATCTCCTAAGATTTTTGATAAATAAGTATACACCTATTAATTTACCTCAACCTCTAAGTGCAATGCCCTAGAACCACCTAAAGCAGCTGCCTAGGTTCAATGGGGAAGATGATAACACGACCAAGAGTCACATTGAAGCCTTAAGTTATTTTTCTCACATCCTAGATGTGGACCAATTGGATGTGGTCATAAGATTTTTTGTACAAAGTCTTAAGGGAGAAGCTAGAAAATGGTTCAAAGATCTACCTAATGCCTCCATCACTACCTTGGAAGAGTTGGAAAACATTTTCACCCAGAAATGGGGAGAAAAGAGGGATCATGAGTACCTCCTCACTGAGTTTGATGCCCTAATAAAAAAGCTGAAGGAGGATACTTCAGAATTTATCAAAAGATTCAATAAGTAGTACAATAACCTACCTATTGACATAAAACCTCCTCCAACTATGGCTTATGTGGTTTTCTTGGGATCTTTTGAGTCCGAAGTTTGTTTTTCCCTAAGAGAAAGAAAGTCTATCACTCTAGAAAAACTTCAGACCGATTCTCTTGAAGTGGAAGCCAATATGGTCTCGACAGACAAGTTAAGGGTAAAGCAAGAAACTACTGAACCCAAAAGATGGAAAGAGGAGGCATCCTCCTTTGGTTAATATAAACAATCATT
Source organism: Pinus taeda (assembly GCA_000404065.3). NCBI lineage: Eukaryota > Viridiplantae > Streptophyta > Pinopsida > Pinales > Pinaceae > Pinus > Pinus taeda. The sequence goes on along the minus strand of APFE031311086.1, from coordinate 12,871 downwards.
AGACCCAAAGTGGGACGATCTAGAGAAGCTCGTTAGGATTTTCACACAAAAGTTTGAAAATCTTGAAATTGAGAACAAGAACCTTTCCAGACGGAACACTAAAGTCAACATTCGGGGCTATAACACTTAATATAGAAGGCTCCCACTGTAACTACTTCGAAGGGAAAGAAAGGAAAAACTTGATCAGATCCCTCATCCTTTATACTTGGAAGATGGTCCTAATGAACAACCATCGGATACACAAGAGATGCAGGGAAATATGTATTCTGCTTTTACCAAAGAAGAATATGAGAATATGGCTCACCAGGAGGCCAACCATGATAGAGAAGGAACAACAAAAGAGGAAGATATGGATTATTATTGCAAACATTTTTCATAGTTCATGCAAGCACAACCACAACGTAAGTATGATCTAATATCTTCAAAGAAGAGGACTAGAGAACCAAAACAACAAAAGGAAGCTGCTCCCCAATTTGTTCCCACAGTACTGAATAAAGGGAAGGGTAAGATGAATCCTAACCCTTCCAAGATAAAAGTATCCTCTAATGAGGAAATAACTAGTTCAGAGGGACATAAATTAAAAGAGTCACCTGTTCCGCCGAAAGCTAACAGTGGCAAGATAGAAGGAACAAAGCCAGGAGGTACAAAAAAAGTCCAACATGCATTCAATCTCTAGAAGGAGCTTGAGAAGGTAAAAATCCCTGTTCCCTTGAATGAGATTATAAAGAAGCCTATTTATTAAGCTCAAGTCTCTCAATTTATGTATCCGTTTATCTCAACACCAGCCCATGATAGTTTAAACCTCCAGGAGGAGAGGCCAATGGTCATTTTTGGGCCGCATGTGTAAGAGTTGGATCCTTCTACCACACCTTTTTATGTGACTTTAGTGATCCATGACATTTTTTTGCATAATTGCATGCTAGATTCATGAGCCTCACACAACCTCATGCCATTATCAGTAATGGGACAATTGGGTTTGGAAATCACTAGACCATACAAGGATTTGTACTCCTTTGACTCCAAGAGAGTCAAGTGATTAGGCATGATAAATGATCTGGTGGTAAACTTGGCTCAGATCCTAGTGAAAAGTGTGGTAATGGATATAGTGGTGGCTGATACACCTCCTCATTTTGGAATTCTCTTCTCCATATCTTGGTGTTCAAAGGTAGTTGGCTCTATCAAGATGGATCTGACTTATGCCACCATTCCCACTTTTGGAGGTGAGCAAAGAAGGCTATACAGAGAATACCAGTTTGTGAAAATCGTGACCCCATCTAAAGGCTTAGAGAACTCCCTAGTGCATGGGAAAGATAGTGACATTTCATATCTGTTCCTAGAAGAGGATGAGACCTTCCTAGAGGAAACATCAATACACCTAACAAGGCAGTCAGAGCACTTGTGACCAAGTTAAAATAAAATATGGAAATTATACTTCGATGGGGAAAACTCAAAACATGGAAATGGAGCTGGAATATTGTTGGTATCTATAGAGGGAAACTTGATACCCCTCTCATTCAAACTGGAGTTTGAAGTGACCAATAATGTGCAGAATACGAAGCATTGATTCTTGGGATACAAACATAAAAAAAGGTGAATATCGAATGCCTTATAGTCTACAAATACCATGATTTGGTCATAAGGAAAATTTGAGATCAATGCCAGGACAAATACTCCAGACTGAGGATGTACCAAAATGGAGTGTGGGACTTAATCGATAATTTCTTCATGGCCTTTAACATCCAGTTTCTGCCTAGGGAAGAAAACATGATGGATGACTCTCTTATAGTAGCTGCAAGCACTTTCATGCCCCCACAGAATCCACTCCTTAGATATGAGATAGAAGTCAGAAATGAGCCTTTAATACTTGATAATGTTAAAAAATGGTGGGTATTTGAAGATGAAGAGCAGGTCAAAAGATTCATAGAATTCACTGGGGAGTTTTCGCACTCAACCATCGATCAAGAAGAAGAATAAGCAAAACAAGAAGCAACTCCGTGGAGAGACACGATGGCTGGGAATTTTTTTTTGCAACTAAAAGGGAACACCATCTCTCATGGACTTGTTCCACTTGAAAGACTTTTCAATAAAAATGACATAACATCCAAACAAGTGGCCCAAGAGAAGGATGATCATGTAGAGGAGTGCAACATCTGATCAGAGGAGGAACCCAAGATGATCAGGCTGTCCAAAGGAATCCCCTTGAAATATAGACAGAGGTATTTAGATCTATTGAAAACTTACAAAGATGTATTTTCTTGGTCTTATGATGATTTGAAATCGTTTGATACAAATATTATTCAACATAAAATTCCTTTGAAGGATGGGATAAAGCCATGCAAACGTAAACTCAGAAAAATAAACTCACTCTCTCCCCTCCATTGAAAAGGAGGTAAGGAAGCTGCTATAGGCCAAGATCATAGTCCCTCTAAGATACTATGAGTGGGTAGCTAATAAGTCCTTGTCTGTAAAAATAGAGGAGAGATAAGGCTATGTGTCAACTTCCACAATTTAAATAGGGCGTCTCTAAAATATAACTACCCTCTGCCCAAGATGGATAATATATTGCAGAAGGTAGTGGGTGTAGCCAAAATGTCCATGATGGACGAATTCTTAGGATATAACCAAGTGGCAGTCCACCCTGAAGACCAGAAAAAGACTACTTTCACCACCCTGTGGGGAACCTTCATGTACGCCTGCATGCCATTCGGGTTGATAAATGCAGGTGCCACATTTCAGAGAGCTATGGACATAGTTTTTGTGGGTGAGCAATATAAATTCATGGTAGTCTACTTAGACGACATCATAGTATTTTCCAAGACTGATGAAGAGCATATCCTCCATTTAAAGCTCACTGTTGAGAAGTGCAAGAAGTATGGCCTCTCCTTGACTCCAAAGAAATCTCAGTTCACCCTGAGTGAGAGAAAGATGCTTGAGCACATAGTGGCCTAGAAAGGAGTAAAGATTGATCTAGAACAAGTCAAAGCCATCAAACTTATTCCTTTGCCCAGAAACAAGAAAGAAGTCCAAGCCTTTTTGGGGAGGATAAATTTCTTAAGGTGATTCATACCCAACTATGCTAAGATAGTTAAAGGTATCACAGACATGCTCACGAAGGAGAATGAAGTTAAGTGGAGATCCGTCCCAGTGATTCTTACACTAGGATCAAAGAAGCTTTGGCTGAGCCTCCAGTACTAGTCAGCCCTGATTATTCAATGCCTTTCTACATCTTTTCTTTTGCCTCTCCATATACCATTGCTGCTATACTGTTACAAAAAAATAAAGAAGGTTACAAGCAGCCCATTGCCTTTTTCTATCAGGTCCTAAGGGATGCTAAGATGAAGTATAATATACTAGAGAAACAAGCCTATGCACTGGTCAAGGTGCTAAAATTATTCTGCATGTATGTGCTACGATCATGAATCACAATGTTCATCCCAATGACTGCAATCAAGGACATTCTGGTGTAGGGAGACAATGAAGGAAATAGGGGCAGATGGATAGCTAAAATATAGGAATATGAGCTAGAAATAAATCCTACCAAGCTCATCAAAGGCCAGGAGTTGGCTCTTATCTGAATCCAACTACCAAGCTCTAGGGATAAGCCTGATCACAGAGGAGGGCAAACCAAAGGATGAATAGAACAGAATAAAAATGGATGAGCAGAAGATCTATTCCAAATATCAGGGATCGCCTAGGTATAAGAACATCGTTCATTACCTATTAGTCCTAAGATGCCTGTTGAGATTGGATAGATCTAAATACCGAAGTCTGAGATTGCAGGAAAATAAATACATTATATCTAATGGACTTCTCTATTGGAAGGACCCAGTGGGGGTATTGCTGCTATGTGTGGTTGAGGGAGAAACCAGTGAAGTGATTGAGATTTTTCAAGGAGGAGTCTATGGTGGACAATACAGTTGTAAGACAACAACACATAAAATCCTTAAAGAAGGATTCTACTGGCCCATGCTATTCGGAGATGTTTATTCTTAGGTTAGGTCATGCCAAAAATGCCAACTATTTTATGAAAGACAAAATTTTTCTCCTCTCCCTCTGATTCCTGTGCATGTAGATGATCCTTTTAGATAATGGGGATTGGACTTCATTGGAGAAATAATCCCACCTTCTAGTGGACAACACAAATGGATTTTAATAGTCACTGATTATTTCACCAAGTGGGGAGAGGCTATCCCAGCTAGGAATGCTACTGATTTAGTGGTGATAAAATTCATGGAGGAGATACAAGGACTATGCACTACGCTAGTACTATTGCTACTATTACTATCTACTATACATAAGTCAGTTGCGCTAGTTGGACTAGGAAGGAGATCCAACTGTGCATCAGGTGGGTTTGGGGATGGTTGGGTAATATAACACCCCAGATCAGTTTCTAGAAAGTAATTTCCAAATATTAGATCTGTGAAAGCAACTGGTTCATTTTTTTCCCTCGAAGGGTGTAATAGTATGCTTTATGTAAGGTTATCAGTTCACCTAGATTTGGTTACTTTTTCCCTTGTATGGAAGCCATAAATGTAGCCAGCCCGTAGAAAAATACCCTTGTAGTTTTCTGGACTAGTCTCTGCTCAACAATACATCATATGCTTCAGAAATGTCCATAATTACGATATTTATACATTGGTTAACTCTTTGATCGGATGATAGGCGGATAAGCACATTTCTGAGTTCACCTATAGCTTGGACAAGGGCCCTATCTAGCTGAATGATCTCTGCATCTATTTTATCCCATTTTGTATTTATTTTCCTGGCCAAAGATAATGGCATTATGTTCACCAATGCATAAGAATCAACTAAGAAATTGTGTACATTGTAATTGAAAGTTTCAAACATTAACAAAAATGGAGGGCAAAGTGTATTTTCATCCAATGTTAAATCATTAAGCACAAATTCCTAGGGATCAGAAGACTTACCAGATTCAGATCCCTTCTGTGAAGAAGTTGTTACTTGAGGCAGTCTGTTCAAGAGCATAGACGAGTAGTTGTTGCTGGCTTGTGATTATTGTAAGTTCGAATAGAAAAATGTTAGTGAAAATTTTCTTCATTTCTTTGACTATATTGTAATCAAGTGCAATGGGGATCCCTCAAGTGTCTGGAGGAGTAACTTGATCTAATACTTCCGAAGTGATGGAATTTGTTTTACCATTGGTAGAAGTACTCTTTGCTGTAGCAATGTTTCTAGACTTGCTCTCAGTGTTTGTTGGCTTAGTGGGTCCTGACCCAGGTTCGGAAGTGATTTAGCCAAGCAAATCCCAAAACTATTGGCCCTTTCGGCAATAGTCTGCGGTGTGTGGACTGAAGTCTCACCCAAGGTAGTATGGGAGGGTGCTGGAACCAGGTTTTCGCACCCTAAGGATGTCTTGATGAGGTTTTGGAGGTTTGCAGTCTGAACTTGCGTGCTCACGCTGCTCCGTGCAACTTTCTATCCCTTGCAACCTATGCAACTACCTTCGCATAGTTCTGCACAGAAATTCATACCCTGATCTTTATACTTACTGTGCTTATTAGATTAATACTTGACTTAATTGTGTGGGCCCAATATTCTTATTAACCTTTCAACATTTAGATAAGTGCACACAACCATAAATAGTATAAATGCATAAAGGTAAACATAAGCATAGATACATAATATTCTGAATCAAACTTATCTTTATTAATGCTCTTCTTCAATTAAAATCCCAACTTCGCCCTGCGCACCCAGCTGCAGGGGTCTGCGCACTTAGCTGCAGATTCTACTAGGTCTCTATGCACTCAGCTGCAGAGCCTCTTCCTACTCCTACAACCTAAGACTCGGACTTACATACTGAGAGTTACTTTGCATACATCAATGACCCATTCTTGCTTCACTTACCCAAAACTTACTTTACTCTTAGCGCCTCGCTCTATTTATACAATCCCATGGTCCATAGACCATGGGTAGGCCGACACAACTTTACATTATTTTAAAATTCTTAGGGCAGAAAACCCTAAGACTCATCCTAATCTTTCACTCTCCGCGCCCGTACTTCGCGGAGTCTTACAATACAATTGACCAAAATTTGGGCTTTGAGCCCCAAAACCTACTGCGGGGGATCCCATGCCCAACAAGCCCCCAACACAATCATCGTGACTCGTCTCGAGTCACTCTGACGGTGCATCGATCTTTGTGCGGAGTCCATCCAGTAGGTCTCGCGCAGCTTGGGTGTCCGCGACACATTGTTCCGCTGTATGCTATACTTGCTGCACGTGTATATCTGAACCTTCGTGAGCAGGGTGACATTCCTATCTACCCACCTAAAGTTCCTGCAGTTGTGCCAGCTTTCCTTCAATGGTAGCTGTAATTGTGAAAGCTTCAATGATCCATGGTTGGATGCGCGCTTGAAGCAGGGCTTCTTTTTGTCGCGCGACGTCTAATTGGTCCTTCAGTGCCCTTTCCCACTGTAGTTTGGCAAGTCGTTGAGTAAGGACAACCATTTGTACGGTCCCTTGGACACTGTCGTACTCCTACTACAACTTGTGCACCTTTGTCTCTAGGCACTGTAGGTTTGGATCTTCCTGCAGGTATGTAAGCATGGTTAGTGCTTGATCCAACATCTCGGTGCAGTCCTGTGTCGCTTGGCCAATTTGTTCCAACCCTGTTTGGATAGCGCGAGCACGCTGCTCTCTGACCTTTGGGGGCGTGGAAGGCTACGCCTTCAACCGTAGCTCTGCGATCTGCAGATTCAGCTCCAACTCAACCTTTGCCGTTTTCTCCCTAGCCTCACGGACTCCGGCTGCCAATCTATGGACCCGCTCTACCGGCACGGTCAATTCTGGATGCTCCTACATGCATCCTCTACTGCCTGCTCCAATCTGTGAGCTTATGAAGCCAACTCATCACGCTAGAGGCTGAGTTGATCCATATTGATTTTCTACTCATTCAAGACATGGATTGCGCGACCTTCCTTGGCGTAGAGCTCTGTGATGACCCCATCTTGTAACTAGTACAGGGTTTCACGCAGTAGGGCTTTCAAGTTTAAGCTGATGCCTTTCATGCTGCTCATCGTAGCCCGATCAAATTCGCTTGTTGCTACTTGGGCACCTTCGGGCAGCACAAAAGGGTTGTCCCTACGAGTGCGCAATGTTTGTTTGGCTTCTGTGGTTCCTGCTGTGACGTATGAAGCCATTGTACCTATCTGGGGGGGCTATACTTGTAAGCCTTGCAGTTGCACGCTGAGCGCCCCCAACATAGTGTTCTGATCCATCCTCATTTCTTGGAGCATGTCCTTTGTGACCTCGCAAATCATTTTTTTGATGTCAAACAAATCACCTTCTGTGATCACGGTCGGGTTGACGGACGTTTGTGTTGCCTTTACCTTCTTCCTCGGAGCTGTTTTCTCAGGGATGCGTGGCTGCTTGAGTTGGGCCGATGCTAAACCGGGGTTTGCGCGCTCTTCTATCCTGTCCACTTCCCCAGTCTACTACCTCATGGACATCTCCTGGCCCCCCTTGGGCTCTTCTATTGGTGCTGTTGTGGTTTTTGCCGTTCGCGCCGCTGCTGCTGCATCGACCGTCTTCTGCTGCATCGACCGTCTTCTGCTGTGTGACTGCTTCTTGTTGCTGGTGCCTCTTTTCAGCCAGCTGCGTGATGCATAGCTTGGTGTCCTTATTTCTTTGCTAGGCTGTGACCTTTTCTATTTCTGCCAAGTCCAGGGTGTTCCACTCCGGAGGCCATGAATCCATTACTACGAATATCACATCGTCCATTGCGATGAACATAATCTTCACCCATTTCTGTATTGGATCCTTGCATGCCCGGATATACAGGTTATGCATATCTACCTTGAACTCTGTCGAGCTCTACAAGCTATTATAAACTGTGGGATATAGGCACGGCCTTCGGTTGATCCACATTCAGATGCTCGCCTCCATGAACACCCATAACACCTTCGTCTCGCGAATCCTTTTTTCATCTTTTGTAGCCCAGAGCGAGTTGTACCTCGCAGCTTCGGGTAGATCATGTTCAATACTGGGAAACTGGCTGCCCTATGGCAGTTCCCTTGCAACCAACAAGATGGATAAGAGAAACCACGCTTAGTGGAAGGTCTTACCCTGCTCTGGGGCCTCCTTGTAGTTCTTCAGAAACTCCTTGCAGAGGAACTATGCCCAGTTGAACTGTACCCCCTCCACGGACTGCTTTGCAGTGCAATCACAGATGCTGGTACTTCATTTTCGCGACATTTCCTCATCAGCTTACCAGCCAGCAGTTGGGTGGCTATGCGCATCCCCTTGTCCTTAATGCTCGCTATTGTGTACCCCACTTTTTCTTCTCTAGTTTATACTTGGACTTCATGGCTTCTGTGAGGGCCAAGTCGCTGCTTTTTCCCGCTATGGCCGTGGAGTTGTGTCCTTTGGAGGGAAGTTGAGAAATCCTGTGAATTAGGTCGACCGTGATGGGAATTGGCTCCTCCAGCTAGAGATACCCATCATGCACCAGGCATAGCAGTTGCTTGATGACGAAAATGGTGATGGGCATGTGGTGGTAGTGGGGTAGATGGAGTAACCCAGCCTTCTCCACACCACGCAACCATTTCTGCTTCATTAAAATCTTCGTGGCCAGATGTGGGAACTTCTTGCTATCTACGAGGTCCCAGTCCTAGAACTTCATGGTAGGTATTCGTCCCAAAGGCGGACCTTCAAACCTTATCTTGTCGGGGAGGAGCGGGGTCTGGAGCACACTCTTCATGGCCTCCAGGTCTTTCAGTATCTTGGCTTTCCCTTTCCACGGGGGGGTGTACGTAGGTAAATTTGTTGCGGAAGGCATTGATGAAACATCTTCCGCCACATCGTCTTGCTTCTCAATTTGAGCGATTAGAGCTTGCAATTCTTCCTCCTCTTCATCTGATTCAACGGTGACAAGTTTTCCCTTTTCTGCCATTGACAATTTGCCAAAATGTAGGTTTTGTTGGGGATACATGGAATGGGCCCATAGTCTTCTTATCCTTCTTCGGCCGCGACCTTCGTGGTGATTTTGGAACTTCTGGTGCAATTGCTGCCTCTCTGGGCTCCTCATGGGCCATATGGGGCTCCACAGTATCTTCGGCGAATCACACTCTTATTCTAGCAACAAACATCGTGTCTATAGTCAAAGGTGGTAAGAGTACATGATGCTCACTACTCTATAACTGCTTAATTCTCACACAACCAAGTGTTGTCTCATGGATAGCCCTGGGGATTTTATAGCATCTTTTGAATTTGAATTCGACCATTCCCCCCACTTCTGAGTCATTAATGCCTTCTTAACGGCAGATATTCCCAAATATAGCTCTTAATTTGTGTCTTAATTACCCACTGCCTGCTACTCTTTGTCTTAAATTGGACATCTTGTCATGAACAGTGACACCAATGGTCACCTCCCAGCCTATTCGCGTGGCAGCACAGCCCCCTATGCGCGGGCGCAACCCCTGTGACATACTGATCTTGTGTGCAACCTCCCTATCGCGTAGCTCCCATACAGACTCTTTTATAGTCCCGCGCTCTCTTTCAACTTCCTGGAGTGCTGATACTATACTCCCTACGGATAGTCAGGTGGTTGCACCACCTGTGCGAGGCTTCAATTTTCCTTCCAGCCCGGTCTATGGGTACCCCTCAATTACCTTGTGATATTCATCACCACGCATTCCTCCTCACGTGGGGTGCTCACCTGGTTACTTTGTCTAGTAAGTTGCGGTCACAACCATGGTAGCAGAGTCACAAATGCTTAGCGACAACCTTCTAATGCAGCAATATGACTGCTCATATCTTGTCTTGTCATTCTTAGATTCTTGACGCGACATGCTTGTGCGATTTTGTTTTCTAGTTTTTTGATCTCCACGTCCATTAACATGATTTTCTTCCTCAGTCGTACCTGATCTTCTTCGAGTTCGTGAAGCTTAAGGTTCCCTTGCCAAATTGCTTCCTGTATCTGCATTTGTTCGTCCTCGTGTGGCTGCATAATTCCTTCGTCTTGGTCCTAATGTACTATCCCAACTGTGGGAGCTATTGTGGGAGGATTCCTTTCCTCCAAAACTATGGTCTCGACTCTGCTCTTCAGCTTCAGAATCATTTCCGCGCTCAGGTTTTTGCACATGGCCCTATAGGCCCATTGAATCGCTAGTACGCATAGGTCCCAATCAGTTCATCTCACCTGGTGAAATCTGTTCAGGATTCCGCATACCTTCTTGAATGCTTCTACGTGGAATGTTTGTGGTGTGCGCCACCTTTCCTGCTGCTGCGTCCTATTCCGATTTTCGATCCTTAGTTTGGGGTGTGCTTGTGTGGACTACACAGCACATGTCTATACCCATCGACACAGATGGACACACAAGCTGCTCCATCCTGGCTGCCTGAATCTCATTTGTAGCTGGGGGCTTCCAAATATTAGGCACATCATCCTTCTACATCCGTTCCAGTCCTCAAATTTTTCTTGATGTGTACCCCACCATCTTACGGGTGTTGTGCCAGTGCCCATTTCAACGCATCGAACCGTTGCTGTTCCGGTACTGCACTTTCAATTTTTCTCAAGAATTCATCCACCGCTGTCATTCCATTGTATGTCAATAGTTGTCATGCCTCTGTTGTCACATAATGTAGTGATCTAATCATCATGTTTCAATTCAACGTTGTCACTTCGTGCAACCAAATATGCCAGCGCTCTTCTTCTTTGTCTAAATTCGAAGTGCAGGAGCTTTCGCGCTCCCATGAGATCCTCCCATCTGCAATTAGATTCACCCGATCCTAGTCTTGCGCAGTTATCTTGTAAATATAATCAAGATCATCATCGCTTTCATCGTCGTGCACTGGTTCAATGTAGCGCACTCCTTCGACTGGGTCCAATGGGAATACTACGCGTAGCGATTTTTTCTCGAAGATCATTTTGCGGTTCTTCAGATTGATGACTCCATTCATATCGGTAACCTAGTCTATTCCTAACAATGTGAGATAGGGATTGATGTCATTGACAATCTCTATCACTTCAAAATCCGTCTGTGTGCTCGCGCCTTCAATATCAACTGTTACCCCTTGCAAACTTTGCATGGGAAAAATCCCCTGTTGGTTCGCCATTCGTAATTGAATAGGGAACCACTGTAACGTGGGCCTACCCATACGTTCCCATGTTTGCTTTGGTAATACATTCACGTTCGAACCGAGATCTAGGATTACCTGATCCATTTCATATTCCCCAATTTGTGCAATCAAAATCATTTCTCTTCCAGTGCGCAATGCATGCTTCCCCAATTTCCGGACGACGCACAGTTCGCCTGAGCCCACACACCGGGTGATCAGTTCTTGGAGTCCTTTAATCACCTTGTTGTCGTGTAGCAGTTTCGTGCATGTCTCCATAAAGGTAGTAAGCATTGAAGGATCCATTCCTGACTGGTTGATCCTTACTACCTGAAGTGGAGGTCTCTGCGAAGCTCTTCTTAGCTTCCATGAATGTCTCCTTTACGCCTTCTAAGTCAAACTCGGGTTCCCTTGCAGGAGCCTTGTGAACCCACGTACTTTCCTCTGGCTTCTTTTCCTTATCCTCTCCCATGGTCGCACCACTGTTGAGCATCATGTTTACATTCAGGTCCTCTAAGCGCAGCTCAAACCTCATCATTTGTATATTTTGAGTTGGGGGAGGTTGAAATACCCATTTTTTCATGCATCCTTGTGATCAATGTAGGACAATCTATTGTTTCATGATCAAATTGAGCACAATACGTACATGATATCCTCATTGGGTTGGTACAGTTGCGGGCATAGTGCCCTGGTCCTCCGCAATTGTAGCAAATTAACTGTCGGTGGCCCCTTCCTGGTCCCATTCCTCCTCATTGTCGACCTCGCCCCTGAAATCCAGTGTGCGCCATCCCTGCATCTGGGTTGATGGCTCGTGTTTTGGTCTGCATCCTATAGGCTGGGGTATGATCCATCATTAGATCGTAAGTGAGGCAAGTGCGCTCATTGTGGCCTACCGACCTGCAGAAATTACAAAACAATTGGTGGGGTGTCTATGTATATTTCTGTAGCAAATGAAAATTGTCCGTCATGTGTTTCCCTCCTATCTGACAGATCACACACCATAAAGAGGGTGCCGTGCTCGGCCCTGCCTACGCCTTTGGTCTCAATGACATTGGCCCTCCTGCTAAGTAGTTTGCGAACACTGGACAGTGATCCTTGTCATGACCCTGGCCTTTGCATTTTATGCACCATACTTCCTCGCGCGCCTCCGGCCACGGTGCCCTATCCTGCTTCAAGATTTTCATTTCCAAACATAGATTCTGTAGTTCTGCATGGATTTGCTGAAATCCCAACCCAGGGTCCTGTATCGGGATCTCATGTAATCTCATCACCGTCTCCAACGCTTCGGCCTATGTAGAAAGTTTTGGCTGTGACAGCGCCGTCCTCAAGTGTGGTGTCAGAGATGCTATAAACCATGCACGATGCTATGCATCTGTTAGCATCATATTGGCCTCACGGATTGTACTCTTTAGCCTTTGGTCTAGATCCCTGGGGATCTTTCTTGGAAGCATCGCGATCTCTTTAAACCGACTGCGTCTCTGATTTTGGCCTACTAAATTCTCTATTCAACGCATTCTGGATCTCTGCTATCCCTGTGTTTGGGTGGTTGTTAGAGTGCTTGATGTACCACATTAATGCGCGATCCTGCAGTGTGCTCACCAATGTAGCCTTCTTAATATTATCATCCGTGACACCTTGTGCTTCCCATACTACTCTTACCACGAACCATAGTTGGTCTGGATCCTCATTCCCTACTCCTCTGAATACTGGCAGTTTGATCATGCTTGCCATACTGAACCGTGGAGGTGGTGGAGGTGGAGTGGGTGGAGATGGAGATGAAGGAGGTGAAGTGGGTG